>ML781704.1:908292-957737 GCA_009831015.1 Picea engelmannii | reverse complement strand
AGTCTCTGTACATTTCTTTGATTAATAGAAATCGTGTATTATTGTATATCTATGTTTATGGTTGCATCTCTGATACATTTCTGTTATATTATTGAATATCTGCAATATCTCTGTGCATTTCTTTATTATATCTCCGCTCTCATTTCATGCCAAAAATAATCTGGATCATTAGTAGACATCATCGTCGCTCCCTGAAGCATTCTAGTAAGGAAGCACATAGTAGTTCAAGCCCATCTCCTACCAGAAAGCATAGGAGATCTGGAATGGATGAACTGAAGGGGGAAATAAACAAGATTAAGCCTCCAACGTTTGATGGAGAACATAATAAGGAAAGATGCCGAAACATGGTTGCTTGGCATGAGAAAATATTTCCAACTGTAGAATTATTCCTCTCATGCATAAGGAAGAATTGCGATGTATCAATTGAAAGGAAAAGCATATATGTGGTGGGATCAACTTGTGCAAGTACAACACATTAGAAAGAAAGATATCACTTGGAAAGAATTCAAGAGGTATTTCGAGAAGAAATACTTGACTAAAAGATACTATGACAGAAATATGAAGGAGGTCTTTGAACTCAAGCTGGGTAGCATGACCATTGATGAGTATGAACGAAGATTTCTAGAACTATTGAAGTATGTTCCATTCATCAAGGAGGAGAGTGTCAAGATTCAGAGGTATCTAAGTGGACTGCCACCTTCCATTAGGGACAAGATTCAGTATGATGACCCTAATACTATGGAAGAAGTGATAAGAAGAGATAAATGCTTATATGAACAACAGAGAGAAAAGCCTACCTTCCAGAAGTCTTAGGAAGACAAGAAGAAGTTCAAGAAAGAGCAGAGACAAAAAGGAAGCAAACCTTTCTTTTTTAGAAACAGTCCTTAGGGACAACCATCTTTTAGAGAGCCTAGAAAGGCTGAAATAGGTGGACAAATGCCAAGACAAACACCTATAGAGTGTTGGGGTTGTAAAGGAAACCATAGGTATAGATATTTCCCCCACAAAAGTGATAAAGTGAGAGCCTGGACAACAAGCAAACTGAATATCAGTCGCACATGATTGAAGTGTAAGGTATGATCAACAACCATGCCTCTACTATTTTAATTGATTCAGGGACTAGCCATAGTTATATAGATCCTAGAGTGGTGAAAAGTTTTCAATTGTTGAGAAGCAAACATGAAAAATATTGGTTAGTGCAGCTGGCTACAGGAACCAAGAGGAAAGTCACTGAGTTGGTTAAGTCCTTTCCAGTGGACATGAATGGACCGAGCACAGAGGCTGAATTGAACATTCTTCCTTTATGTTCTTATGACTGTTTAATTGGGATGGACTGATTGGACCAGCACCATACCATCCTGGACTATCTTAACAAGGCATTCACTTGCCTGGATGAGGAAGGGAATTGGAAAACAGTCCAAGGAATTCCCAGAGTTGTTGCTATCAGAGAAATATCAACAATGCAGTTGAAGAAGTGCTCCATGAAAGGCTGTCAATTATTTGCAGCCCATGTGGAGGAAACACCCAAGGATAAGGTGTTAGGTATTGGAGATCATGCGGGACTAAAGGATTTTGAGGATGTATTTCAGTAGGTACCAGGATTACCTCCGAAAAGAGATATTGACTTCTCTGTAAACTTGATGCCTGGAGCAACTCCAGTATCGAAAGCTCCTTACAAAATGAGTACGCCAGAGTTGAAAGAACTGCAATTGCAACTTGAAGAGATTCTAAGGAAGGGGTATATACACCCAAGTGTGTCACCTTGGGGAGCCTCGGTTCTGTTCATGAAGAAGAAGGATGAAATGCTGAGATTATGTATCGATTTCAGACAATTGAACAAGGTAACTATAAAGAACAAATATCCTCTACCGAGGATTGATGACCTCTTCAATCAATTAAAGGATGCAAAGATATTTTAAAAGATAGACCTCAGGTCGAGATATCACCAGGTAAGGATAAAGGATGAAGACATCAGCAAGACCGCCTTCAGAACAAGGTATGGTCATTACGAGTTCACAGTGGTGCCATTTGGGTTATCAAATGCACCCGTTGTTTTTATGTGCCTGATGAATGGTGTATTCAAGAACTATTTGGACAAGTTTGTCATAGTCTTTTTGGATGACATCCTGGTGTATTCCAAGTCAGAGGAAGAGCATGAGTAGGATTTGAGGATGGTGTTGCAGGTGCTAAGAGAGCACCAACTGTATGCCAAGTTGAGCAAGTGCTCGTTTTATTAGGAGTAGATCCATTACTTGGGGCATATTATTTTGAAAGATGGGATAGTTGTAGACCCTGAGAAGATTGAGGCCATAAGAGAGTGGTCAGCGCTGAAGAACGTGACAAAAGTCAGATCCTTTATGGGTATAGATGGATATTACATAAGGTTTATCACGGGGTTCTCGAGGATAGCTCACCCTATCACCTCCTTGCAAAGGAAGGAGAAGAAGTTTTAGTGGACAGATGATTGTGAGAAAAGCTTTCAGCAATTGAAGCAACTGTTAACCAATGCTCCAATCTTGAGGATTGCAAATCCAAACGAGGATTTCGTGGTGTGCACTGATGCGTGCAAAGAAGGACTGGGAGGAGTCCTCAGTCAGAATGGATTCGTAATTTGTTATGAATCCAGAAAGTTGAAAGAGCACGAAAGGAACTATGCAACTCATGATTTGGAGTTGGCAACCATAGTACATGCTCTAAAGAAATGGAGGTTACCTCATGGGGGGGAGGTTTGAATTGAGAACAGACCATAACGGTCTGAAGTATTTGTTTGATCAACCAACCTTGAACGCTAGGCATAGTAGGTGGTTGGAATTTCTCTGTGAATACGATTTTGATATCCAACATATCAAAGGGAAGGATAATAAAGTGGTTGATGCACTCAGCAAGACAGTACATGAATTACATGCAACAACCATTAACATGTACCAAACTAATATAAAAGGAAGAATTTTGGAAGCTACAAATGCAGATTTGCAGTATATGGAGTTGGTAGCAAAGCTACAACAAGGTGAAATGCCATAGAAAGTGGAAAATTATAAATTAGAGGCTGATGGAATACTTCTGTACAAGAACAAAATTTAGGTACCTAATGTCTAGGATTTGAAACTTGCGATTTTGCATGAAATGCATAACGTGCCTTATGATGGGCACCCTGGATATCAGAAGACTGTGGCAACAATCAAGACCCATTACTTTTGGCCAGGTATGAAGAAAGAGATTGTTGAATACATCGCCAGATGTATGGAGTGCCAGAAGGTTAAAGCTGAGCACAAGCACCCAACAGGGTTGCTGTAGCCTTTACCCATTCCTGAGTGGAAGTGGGAGGTAGTGACAATGGACTTCATCATGGGATTGCCTAGAACAGGCAAGCAACATGATTCGATTATGGTGGTGGTGGAAAAGCTTATGAAAGCTTCCCATTTAATTCCATTGAAGACCACTCACAAGGCAGTGGATGTTGCTGATATTTTTATGAAGGAAGTGGCACGATTGCATGAAATTCCCAAGACAATTGTGTCTGATAGAGACCCAAAATTTACCTCAAATTTTTGGAAAGGATTATTCAAGGGATTCAGAATGAATCTGAATTTCAATACAACCTATCATCCTGAGTTGGATGGAAAGACAGAGCGGGTGAATCTAGTGATAGAAGACATATTAAGGATGTATGTGATGGACAAACCATCGAAATGGAAAGACTACCTACACTTGGTAGAATTTGCCTACAATAATGGGTATCAAGCATCATTGAAGATGAGCCCATTTGAAGCACTTTATGGTAGAAAGAGAAATACTCCAGTAAGCTAGGATAATCTAGCTGACAGAGCAGTAGTTGGGCCATAATTGCCCAAGGAAATGGAAGAACATATGTTAAAAATTAAGCAGAATTTGAAAGCTGCCCAAGACGGGCAGAAAAGTTATGCTGATAAAAACAGAACCCACAGAGAGTTCAAAGTGGGTGATCATGTTTTTATGAAAGTAAAAGCCAATAGAAGTTCCCTGAAGCTGGGAAACTATTCCAAGTTGGCAGCCAGATTTTGTGGGCCATTTGAAATCCTAGAAAGGATTTGGCCAGTTGCATATATGCTTGCATTACTTGCATCCATGATTGTACATAATGTGTTTCATGTTTCATTACTTAAGAAATATATACCTGATCCTAATCATGTGATTGATTGGAATGTGATCCAGGTGGAACAAGAAGGTGTCCTACAAGTGCATCCTATGCACATATTGGACAGGAAAAGCAAACAACTCTGAAATCAAGCCATAGGGATTGTAAAGGTCCAGTGGACCTGGTACGGTTCTGAGGACACGACATGGGAGCATGAAGATGCTATGCAGGCAGAATAGCCGCATCTTTTTGGAAGATTTTGGAAATCTTGCTGATGCTGTGTGAAAGTTGCACTGATGACAGTGCAAAAATAAGGGGAGGGGATTGTAATACCCCAACGACGTTCCCCAATTGCATTATGAATTGTAATTATGTTGTATAGGCTGGTGAGCCAAGTTTGTATAAGCTGGCGGGCTTATGAGTTTATTACACCAGAGAGCCTAAGTGTTGAAGGCCAAGAACCTGATTTTTGAACATGTAATGATGCACATTATTAATATAAAAACATCTCTGTGTGTGGACCAACCATAATGAATGAGTGATGGGGGACTAAGCTTCCACAAATTCTGGGTAAGGGAGAGGGGGCTGAAAGGTTGGGAAGAGGGGATAAGATTAGGAGCTTAAGTCCTTGGGAATAATAATTAAATATTATTCCAAAGCTGTGTAAATGTTTATGATTTATCCTAAGTTCTTGGAAGGGGGAACATGTGCAAAATGGGGAGCATGCAGCCCCAGGGAGACATGTGTCAACCTAGGCACATGCAGTTAAAACCAGAGAAGTGAGCTGTGTTGGGGGTTCAACCTCCCATTCTCCATCCTCCGTCTGAACTCGCGGGTTCTCATCATCGACCTCTGTTTTTGGTGTTTTGTGCTGGATCCTTCACCTGAACTGTGGAAGTCTCTGCATGTGATCTCTGTACACCCTAACGCATCTCCGAAACCATAATCGTGAACCCGTCCCATTTTTCATGATCAAGAAACACGAAGTTGCCTAGGTCGTGTTATGTTATCCCAGTGGGCTGTTGTGGCAACGTAGTTCCTGACCATGTGAGGTTGATGCCATTGACTATGCGTTGTTGGGCCTTACTGTTGTATCCTCACTGTGCTGGAATTGGTCAAAGAATAGGTTTCCAAACCCGTGAGCAACTCTCTCCAGGTGAGAGAGTGGGCTGAGGAAGTAAGAACTCCTAGAAGGGGTCTTGTAGCTGCTATAGAGCTCTAAGACTTCCGGTCTGGTATGTTGCTGAGGCCCAAGGCAAGGGAGGTTTATCAGCCGAAGGACTGTCTTGGTGACAGTGAAGGTGTATATTCTTGGGGTGGGACAGACATGTGGGGAATGAGAGTCTGTGAGTAGTGGGCGTAAGTGTTTGCTGGGAAAGATACCTTCCTCCGTAACTGTGTGACTGCCTTATTGACCTTGCCTAGCCTAAGAATCCCTTTCCCGATGGAGCTTAGTCCCAGCTCGGGGGTGACCTACTGCTGAGAGTGATGAGCAACGCGGTCTAAGGCTGGGAGGTTCGTGGAAGGTATGCACACAATTGGTGTGTTACCATCATACAGTTTCAAAGATAAGTATCAGTTTTGTGCGAAATAGTATGTTATGTATGTCTGTGATTCTTGCATGATTATCACGTGTTCTGTTGCAAATATGAATTATTGCTAATGCCATTGATTATGTATGCTAGCAATAATTATGTGCTTACTCTGTGTTAATTCATTTGAATCAATTAAAATGCATATTATATAAGTGTTATTCCGTAGTAGCATTACTCCTGGTGTGGGTTGACAACCCGTGGATGTTACATTTTGGTATCAGATCTTTAAAGGCTAAGTGAAGGTTGTGTTGGTAGCATTGCCCGGTCTTTGGAGGGCTGAGGATGTTATAGAAAAGTTCCACCATTTTACATATTATTGGAGAATCATGATTTTACATTGCATATTTGCTTGGTTGATAGTGGAGCCACCCACAACATCGTGCCATTAGATGTCATGGAAGAATTTTTTTTCCAACAAAAAATTACTCATTATATTATAAATATAATTGTGGACATATGTTACTTCTTGTCCAAAAGATCAAATTTCACTGCCCTTACTAGCACATAGGATGTGGGGAGAATACAACCACACTTTATCTCAAGAACTAACAAAAACTCTCCATTAGATCATCCAACATAACGAAGATATAAAGTAATTTCATCCTCTACTGCTAAGGTCTAATATGTACGGCCTCAAAAAAATGATACTCTAAATTCATAGATATACAATTATAAATTTAAAAACAGAGTAGGTCCTTCATTTCTTTCTTCCCATTGAGTATAACAATTTTTTCCTTCTTGTTCCTTGAGCGCCTTCTTTGATAGTATGTCTGCCTCCTTGTTGTATTCTCGGTAAGTATGGGAAAAGCTGAGAGAGCTGAAAAATTTGCTGAGCTCTCTAATTTTGACCTTCCAACAGTCTAAGGAAATAACTTGTAATTTCCCTTTGTAATTACACCAGTCAATAATTATTTTTGAATCTCCAAAAACTTGTAAATCAATAATATGCAGTCTTATTTCCAGGATAAGAGTTGCCCAGACTCCTAATAATTCTGCCCTTGTATTGGAACCTCGACCATAGTTGAAAGTCCATTTTTAAGTTGTTTTTTCACTGATCTTAATCACCCCCCTGCTCGACTATGGAGACCATTTGATAATGTTGCTCCATCAAACCAACACACTGTTGACCCAACCTTGAAAATAACCTAATTGGTATGGAAAGTAGGCAAATGCTGAGGAACTAAAAGTATATTAAAAACCCCAAGAGTCTTATATACTACTGAAGAGATGGAAGGGCTCCCATTTTCAAAAATAGCCTTATTGCGCTCCAGCCAAATATGCCAACTAACAAGAGATATAAAAGTAGCGAAATATGGAGGTGTTTTATCGAATTATCATAACATAAATTTAGAGTAATTCCATCCCATACATTCCTTAGATTTAGACCTACTAAAATCAAGTGTCAAACTTGTTTAGTGAAAAAGTAGTTGATCAGTAAATGGCTAACAGACTCAGGACCCTTTGCACATAAGAGACATATGCTAGGCCCTTCTCAACCCTTGGAAAGAAAATCATCCCAAGTAAGTATCTTATTTTCCAATGATAGATGAAAATTTTGATTTTTAGAGAAATATTCCAAGTCCATAAATTTTTCCCCCGACCGCCAAAGGGATGCTGCTAGATTATAGAAGTTATGGATCTATAGAAATTTTTGGCTATTAGAACACCTGACTTATCACCTATGATCCATTTAAGCTCGTCATCTCTATCCTATAGGTGAATTCTTGAGCCTGATAAAGAACTGCAATAACAATCCCATTCTTTTGCTAAGTGCCCAGTGAGGGAAAATTCTCCACTATCTTTCCAAACTGAGCAAATTGTACCTCACTGAGGGCCTCCTCTAGCCTGATAGAGATAGGATATATTTTTATGATTAAAGGAAGTTAGGAGCTTGGGTGAAAGTATAGAGGAGTTACCCACCCCAGAATCATATCTTTACCTATTAAAACCGATTGACCTGATCTCGGGCTCCAACTCAACCAATGGGTAATGAGCGGTAAGGATTTTAAAATATTTTTCCAAGTTTGAGAAGCGAAAGTCACTCTGGAAGGGGATGTTCTAAACCAGGTAGCCATCGATAAGGAATATATTTATCTTTTATAACACTGTGCCATATACCTTCCTTCATCAACACTCTCCACAAAGTGTTTGCCACTAGTGCTTTATTAAAAAGAAAAATGTTCCTCATGTCAGAAAATTGGCTTAGGTTGATGGATAGTTGGTATGGATTGTTGGTTGTCATTGATGTCAACCATTGGAGAGTGATATTGTAGATTGATGTCAACCCTTGGAGAAAGTTCGATAGAGAATTCTAGTAGCACAAAGGTTTAGGTAATGGACCCAAGTCTGTTTGATGTAAATATGACTCATTATTATCTTGTCATGGTTGATAATAAGTACAAATGGATGAACTCCAAAGTGGTCCCCTTATGGTGAAATCCATCACGGGAAGACTCTTTGCGGATTGAGTTATCCTAGAAGTATGGTTAGAGAACCCATGATTATTTGTGGAATAATGAGATGAAGGTCAGTGAATTTGTCAGTGAAACTATCCTAGATGGATAGTGTTTTTCATGCCATTTTCGGTGGTATGTGGAACGTCACATAACTCCTCAAAGTTAAAGAGTGATGGCCATGAGAAGTTGGAGAACCCAGGTTTGGGTAATGGACCCAAGTTTGTTTGATGGATAATGGTATGAGTTTTGATATATTTGCAGGTAATACTATTCTATATGGATAGTACATGTCATTCCATGTATGGTGGTATATGGAACGTCACATAACTCCTCACGTTTTGAGATTTACGGCCTTACGAAATTGGAGGACCCTCATATGTCATCTAGAAGCCCCAAAAGTTCAAAGTAGTCAAAGTGGTTTAAGATATTTTAGAAGGTAAATAATAAAGTGAAGTGATGAGTGTACTATAATTCAAAGTGAATACAAAATAAATTATTTAAATAATAAATTTAATGGAGAAATTAGAAGTGGGTTAACCCTAAAATAAGGAAAGTGGGCAAAGTGACCTAGAAGATGTTTTTAAGGAAGCTACTTGGAGAGTATAAATAAGAGGCAAGGCTCTCTCATTTAACATCACACTAGAGCATATTGAATATCTATAGCTATCTGAGGTAACCAAAGGATATCTAAGCCAAATTTCAGAGGGAAGGTGAATAAAAGAAGGTCGGAATTCAAGGGAGGATAAATTATTTTGATGATGCTTTCTAATATTGATTCAACAAATATTCCGTGCAGGGTACGCTCTACAAGGTCACTCTCAAGAATAAGCCAGAATTCATCAAGGTATGCCATTTGTTCTTTAACTCCTTTTCTGAGAGGTTCCAAGTAGTGAAACTTGGAGGAATTGCATAAAACACACTGAAGAACATTGTGTATCAGTTTCGGATCTTTATTCATTACATATACATAGTTATGATTATTTTACATTAGGGTTGTTAACTAATCCAAAACTAGTCATGTGAGACTAAAGAAAAGTTTGATGAAAAATGCTAGTCTCTTGTTGTTAAAATTAAGGAAGGTTTACATGTATGTGATAATATACACGGGGTCTATTACAAAGTTACAAATCATATTTGTATGATGAAATTGATGAGGGATTTTGGTTAAGGTACATGTTGGGTACATGGTTGAGACAAGTAGTTGATGAGTTGGCACATACATGAGGTGTATAGTTGATGATGTTGGTACATCTTGATGAGTCATATTTGACAAGTAGTTGATACATGATTGGTACATACTTGGTACATGGTTGGAGGCACTTGTTAGTAGTATTGTTGACACATGGTTTATGGATGATGTAGCATACTTGTACTGGTATATTATTAGAAGCACATATTGATCTTGGTGATGATTATGAGTTGTTGTGTTATGTTTGGTTGATGCATATATTTGAGAGTTGTCTTGGTGATTGATCTTGGTGAGTAGATCTGATTTGGTTAATAAGATTGATGAGACAAGTTGTTGTGATAGGTTGTTTGGATAAGTTGTTGTGATAGGTTATTTGTACAGGTTTGTGTTGACGGGTGAAAATGACCACTCATCAATTGGAAGAGCAGGTCTGGTCTGAGGTTGTCCAATTAACCCAAGCCGTTTGGATTGACTCACTCTGACGGGTTTAATGGCTCCGTTGGCCAATCTAAAATCCTAAAAGAAACAAATAAATAAAACAAAAGAAACAAAATAACTCACTAATTACTAATTACTAATATATACAGCTTATTTAAATAATATTTACACGATAGGTCCGTTTATCTAATTTATATACAAGATATACAAATTATGAGTTTTAATCTGAAATCATAAAAATCAAATGTAAAAATGGTTCTTTTGATGAAAGTAGATAAAGAAAGCAAAAAACACTATTTCTTTTGGGTTTTTTAAAAATCTATATGCATTTGTAAGATCAAATATCAAACTATTATTGAAACAAAAAATGTAGACAATGAAAACTATACTACATATAAGAATCTCTATAATAAACAAGCAAACAAAAGGAACATACTAACCTATAAGTCACTTGAAGAGTACACATTCAACTGTTTGTATAATCATAAATCGTACATCAGTCCATCCACGAGATAAATCTGCTGTGCACCTTCACACTGTTTGGAATAAACGCCAAACAATACATCGACTAGTGTATTTAATTGATAAAACGATAGGATGCAAAATAATAACTGTGATATATGAGACTGCAAGTAATAACACATAAGATAAATCCGACAGTTACAACTTGCATTTAATCAATCAACATGTTTAAGGCAAACCTTATAATACGAATTGAATGATCATTTACTATTTTCATATAACTGAAGCATAAAATTGTGAACTGTGAGAGAAAAACTATCTTGATGACATAATAATCTTTGAAGACGAAAGCTATCGACAGTCATCAAATAATCAAGATAAACAAATTATAGACAACAACAACATTTACAAACAGCTAAGGCAGAAATGTAAACATATGTTATGTCCAAATTCGAGTATAAGCTTGTTCACAGCTAGCCCCAGGCCAAGATGTTGTAATTACAAAAATAATGGGTTTTTAAAGCCTTCAGAGAGGTAACTGTTTCCTCTTCTGAGATAAGATATTGATTACAAAAATAAAAAGGGGGATATAACCACCCAGATCATACTAAATCCTCTAAAGCTAACAAAATTTTATTTCTGTTTATACAAAATGTATCAAAGACATGACTAGCAAGTCTCAAAGATGTCTCAGATCAATTGGTAACCATCAAATCCTGAATACCCTGAAAAGAAAAGGAAAAATAGAAAGATTTAGATACATATTTAACCATTAATTTGCAAATTTCGAATTAACACAATTGGCTACAAAATCTGCTGATTCTGTAGCTAGTTATTTTAGTAAATGAAATCCAATTTATTGTAAGAACAAAGGAATCTAGTTTTAACAAATAATCCTATTTTAAGATAAAAGGATCATACCTCCAACTGTAAGATCAAATCATATCAGACAATCTTGGAATTTACTATGGCTGTTGCAGCCTCAACATTTTTAAATATTAAATTCCTTGTAGTCTTCATATGTTTCTCTTTTCCTTGAAAGACAGACTTGAGCCTATGGTTTTTATTTGTTAAGGAATCGATCTGATCAATGAGGGCCTTAACCTGTGACTGTAGGATAGGTATATCAGTGTAGTATTTATCAATCCAGAAAAGGCAGACTTCACACTTCGACTGAGTGACGGTCTCTTGGAAATAACCAACTTTGTGAACCAGAGCATCTTCAACATGGACTGTAGATTCATTACCCAATTTAATACTGGGAAACTCTACATTATGTTTCAGACAGGGAGGTAGATTGTCCACAAAGTTGTAACGCCGATTGAGGTGTGGTTGGAACGAAAGAGGGTCTTCTTCAGCGAGGAACCTATCGATTTCGGAGTTCGAACTCTCATGGATCTCGATCATCTTGATTGAGCTCGCATGAGGGTTCGACTTGTTTCCGAGCTTCCTTGAAATTAACCTTCCGACTCTCTTATTTTTAAAATTTAAATCAACATGGCCTTTAGATATCTTGCTTGTAGGTTTCTTTGAATTTTTAACAGAGTCATTAGGGTGTATAACTTGCTCACGGGCCTGCTCAATAATCTTTGGATCGAGTAAGGGTTTTCTATAGGAGGCTAAGACACAGGCCTGGGTAGGTGAGAGGGGCACTGTAGGGTAGATTAAGGTTTCTTCAATCACATACTTGTCGATCTCTTCAACATTGGGGTTATAGAAACCGTTTCTGATCAAGAACAAATCCCAATTATCGTTCTGCAACTCTAATTGATGCGCAAGTAAATTTTTTATTAAGCTGTGATGGAAGAGGCTCGAGTCTGATCGTTGCTTTCTATACCTTTTGGCCATTTTGTAAAGGCTCCTCAATAAGAAATTAGGCATGTTTAAAGGAAACCCCATAAAAATCATGAGCAGACGCAGATGATAAAGAAACACAAGACCAAAACGTCCTTCATAAGTGACAAACTGTTTCAACACGGTAAGCAGATCCTGCCATCGAGCTTTCAGTAAGGAGATGGGCATACCTTTGTCACATCCTTTTATCTTCCGAGATGTAAAGAGAAGATTCCAAGGAACCTCTTCTACTTTTTCATTTTTGAACCACCTTTGACTGCTCGCAGGGAGTCCTGTAGCTTGGCTCAAGAAATCCTCTGTAACCTCGAGTTGAACATCACCCACCTTAGCTCTACACCCATCGAAGGAGATAGTGAATTCCTAAGCAGTTTGTAGATTGAAGCCCTAGAATTTTCTAAGGAAAATGAGCCAACCATTACTCTCAAGATCCTCTCTGGCATCATCATATAAGAGAAAAGTTTGAATGGAATTAGGTTCGACACTAACAACAGGAGCCATACTGAATGAAAGGGAAATCAATCAAACACAGCGTGTAGGGAGGGTTTGTGAGAACAGACTAGAGCTATACCCCGAGCCCGAGAAACACCAACAGTCTATAGCGTATGGGGAGAAAATACATAACGAAAAGACATGCATTCATTTGAAATGAGTGCGAGGGGTGTTGCAGATCCTGAGACCAAGTATTGAAATGATGATCTGACTGTAATCGTATTGCCACCTTTCATAAAGTACAAGCCATGACCATAGCATTAAAATGAAAATAAGTGTGTAACATAGTGGGTACGATCATATGGTTTGGGAGGTTGAAATTCGAAAATCAAAACCTAGTAATGAGGAAACATATAACCAAGAATTAAACAAAAAAAACCATACCAATGCTCAAATCAAAAAGGTCCTTTGTTGATATAACTAACAATCCCTAAGCATGCTTGGTTTTCAAGGAATCGAAACAAAGAGAATAGTCTTCATAGCAAGGAACAAGGCTTCCTTAATAAACTGTAGAAACAATTTGCCTTTAATAAATTTTTCAAACAGAATGGTAACATAGTCGTAAGTTTTCATGCTTTCAGTCATGAACGAAGCATGAAAAAACAATAGGGAAAAGAGACAACTTACAATTGTCATTTCGAAAATTGCTCATGAAGAATAATAAAAATAGATTACCCCAGTTAGACAGCTAAATAGATCATTTAATTGATATAAAAAATTAAAAATATGTTGGGCTGCCAACAATGGCGACATGTTGGGAGAAACAATTATCTCTATAATACGAACGAGTTCAGGTTAGAGAAATCTGAAAGACTTCAAATAGAAGAACAACTGAAAGGTTATTTGAACATCTTTAATAATCATGACGTAGTCCAGTTTAAGATATCTTTCGTTTAAAAAGAACGACATCTGGTGACAAACTTCACAAAAGAAAGCCACGACGTTTAAGTTAATGTCTCCAATACTGTTGACAGGGCCACTGCTGCTAGCAGGCGTTCATAGCCTCGACAGGGATGTCAATTAACCCACTTTGACATCTGTATCCTGTCCAAGAAATTTCAAATCACAACGAAGGATGCTTATGGCCAAAAAACAAGATTCATACATGAGAATTTTCTTTTACCTGACATTGCTTCGCTGCCAGTGGGCCTATTCAGTACCCCGACAAAGTTGTCTTGGTGTCATGCATGCATTTACCCACTGCCAACAAACCTATTCAGTGTCCCGACAGGTTTACAAACACTTCCCACAGCTCTCTGAGAGATTATTCACATTCTGATATAGTTTTAAAGATATTCAACAGAGCGGGGTGACGCTGAAAATTCTAGTTTTTTAACACAACTCAATATTTCATAGGCCTTTAAATTTTTTCTTGCTAGCCTTCATCAAGATCTGAAAAATAGTTCATTAGTAAAACTAATTTTCAAGAACAGGGAGACATCGCTGAGTTGCTTTCTTAAAGAGCAGGGACAACGTAAAGAGATTTTTTTTTTTTAAAGATAATCATGAATACTTTCAAGTGCAAATTGAAACCGAGGAATCGACTTTCAAACAAAATGTCATCTTTAACTAGCCTACAATTTCAAAGAAAGAAAGTAATTGATGTTCTGACAACCTTTGACAATTATTTCGAGATGAAGCATTATGTTCTCTATGTCTGAGCTAGACTGTAATACATGCATGTTTGACTCAAAAGGACCGATAAACAAAAATGAAAACAAAAACAAACCAGCAAAGAAAAACAGACAGCAAAGAAATCAAAACAGAAAAAAATATGTACAAAAGGTGTATCGGAGAGTTGTCAGGTGAAACACCTTTTGAGAGCTTGGCCATTCACCGGGAAGGTGTCTAGCTGTCCCTCTAAATTCTGCAGGTGGAAAGAACTGGGACCTAGTTTTTTAGCAATTAAGAATGGTCCCAACCACAGGTTTTGGAACTTAGTATGTTCGTCTTTCCCCTCATGAGGTTTGTCCCACTTAAGGACAAGATAACCTACCTCAAAATTTCTGTCTGAGGCAGAATTGGAATCGAACCAGTTTTTGACAATGAGTTGATGTTGATCCAATTTTTGTTTTTCTTGAGCCTTTACTTCCTCTAACTTCAGTAAAGCATTAATCCGACTTTCCAAAGGAGGACAGTGTTCTTCTTGAACCTTCTGTGATAACTGCAGAGATGGAAGAAGAACATGTGGTGGAAGAATCACTTCCCTACCGTAAACGAGAAAAAAGGGGGAATTCCTAACATCAATTTTAGGAGTTACCTATCAGCCCAGATTGCATTAAATAGTACATTATGCCAGTTTTTATGGTTTTCAAAGACTATTCTCTTGATGATTTTGATCAGGTTTTTATTAGTTGATTCCGCCAAACCATTGCCTTGGGGGTAATTGCTGGTAGAATACTTTAATTTTATTCATTTTTCTAGAGCAAAGGCACTCATTTCGAGAGACGAAAAATATGAAGCATTATCAAACACTATGCATTCAGGAATACCGAAACGAGTGATAATATTTGAATTCAGGAAAGATATTACCTGGCTGGTGTTTACCACTTTTAATGGTGCAGCCTTAGACCATCTGGTGAAATAATCTGTCGCTGTTATGATGTATTTATGTTGCTACGTGGAGGTGGGGTTGATTGGGCCTATAATGTCAAGGCCCCATTGCTGAAAAGGGGAGTCTACCGAGACAGGTTGCAGCGGGAATGCTGACTTCTGTACTCGTCCAGAAGCCTTTTGACAGATTACACACTTGCGGCATAACGCATGGGAATCTTTGAAAAGAGTAGGCCAGTAATATCCTGCCCTTAATACTTTGTGGGCAGTGGTGTCTCCACCAAAATGCCCACTAGCTTCCCCTGCATCTAATTCTAATAAGACTTTATTTGCTTCCTCTTTTTCTAGACAACGCATAAGTATTCCATCGAAATTTTGGTGAAACAATATGCCATTTACCAACTGAAAAGAAACAGATTTTAATCTTAACGCTCTCCTCTTTTTTGGATCAAGGCGATGGGGAGCTGATCCGTGAATTAGATAAAATTTGATGTCATCATACCAAGGAATAGTAGGATTTTGTACACAACAGATTTGATTTTGATTATGCTGATCTTGAATTAACATATCAGTTTTATTCTGTTGTTCTACAGCTGAATCAACGATCGATTTACATAAACCTTGGCCTCTAACAATTTGTGTTGGAGTGATTTCAAGGTCATATTCTTGTAAGGACGTGACCCAGTTTGCCCTTTTTTCACCCAGTTCTTTCCGTACTAACAAATTTCTGACAACAGGGTAAGGGACAATGATTTTCGTCCCAGATTTCAATAGATAAAATTGAAAGTGTTTTACTGCTTTAAAAATAACATAAGCCTACTAATCTACTGTTGGGTAATTAAGTTCCGCTCCCTTAAAGGCTGAGCTCATAAAGGTAATAGGAACTTCGTTGTTTTCAACATTCTTTTGGGTTAGCACAACGGCATAAGACCGATCAGAGGCAAACATGTAGAGAGTGAAATCTCACGAAAAGTCAGGGCCCATTAGGGAAGGAGCTTCTACTATGGCCTTTTTTATTGAGTCAAAAGCTTGACTTTCTAGAGGTCCCGAATGGTACTGTACATCCTTTTTTATTAAGTTCTGTAATGGCCTGACCATTTCTGAAAAGCTGGGGACAAACCTTCTAACAAAATTTATCTGACCTAAAAAAGATTGCATAGATTTTTTGGAAGAGGGGGGGAGGGTGGCAATTTTGAAATGACTTGGGTCCTTTCAGGGTCAATGATCATTCCTTCATTGGATATAATGAAACCGAGGAGATTACCTTGTTCCACTGCAAAGACATATTTTTTAGGATTTAAAGAGATGTTGTACTTACGACATCGCTGTAGAACAGATCTTAGATAAACTAAATGATCTCCTTTATTCTTTGAGAAGATAGTAACATCATCTAGATAAACTACTACAGACTGATTGATTAGACCACGAAAAGCGATATCCATTGCTCTCTGAAAAGTGGCACCGACATTTATAAGCCCAAAGGGCATTTCTCTATAAGCATAGGTACCCCATGGAGTACGGAAAGTGGTCTTCAGCTGGTCTGGGGGAGACATAAGGACTTGGTTATACCCTGAAAAACCATCCAGCAGTGATAACCTTTCAGAACTGGATACTTGTTGGAGGATCTGTTCCATGGGAGGAACAGGGTAGTTGTCTTTATCAGATGCTTAGTTTAAATTTCGGAAATCAACACATAGTCAGATTTCACCACTTTTCTTCCTTACAGGGACAAAATTAGAGACCCACTGTGTATGTCTTACCGGGAAAATTATTTTAGCATTCAAGAGTTTGTTTAGTTCTTTCTTGATTGTTGGTTCAAGTTTTGGGTGCATCTTTCTTAACTTCTGTTGAAAAGGTTGGGTTTGGGGTTTCATGGGAATAATGTGTTGTATGATGTTAGGAAACTAAAGTTTTTAGATCGTCATATGTACAAGCAAAGACATCCTTAAATTCCTTAAACAACTTAATAAATGATGTCTTTTCTTGCTCAGAACATCCCATCCCCAAATTGATGCATTGTGGGTTATCTTTAGTTCATAAATTTACTTTTTCATGTGTCAAGGAATAACTATTCGTTTTACAATTCAACGATTTTCTGAATTTATCGTGCAAATCATAAAACCTTTCTAATTTTACCACAGATTTTGGGGTAGAATTTACCAGATTTGATGTTGACTCCAGGGATCTTGGGTCCGATATTACCGTAAAATTGT
This sequence comes from Picea engelmannii, assembly GCA_009831015.1. NCBI lineage: Eukaryota > Viridiplantae > Streptophyta > Pinopsida > Pinales > Pinaceae > Picea > Picea engelmannii. Next base: position 940,374 of record ML781704.1, on the reverse strand, counting down.
GAAGGTCTTTGTTGTGGGTACCTTCGTCGATAACTGCGCCTTGGAAAGTATCTTCCATGTGCAGAAAACTGATGATCTGTTGATTGTCATCGAAAACTCTCCAATTAGTGATGTTGTCCAGAACAGATGGTCTGAACAACAACTCGACGGAAAACACATTTGGAGAAAGGCCTTCTGCAGGAAAAAGTTTAGAGGCGACATTAGCTAACAAATCAGCCTCATAATTATTCAATCTCATAATAGAATTAATGTTAAACGCAGAAAATTTGTTCATTAAATTCCATACCTCAGTTTGATAGCTTTTCAAGTGTGGAGATAAGTAATGAATATAATTTTTTACCTGTCTAACCACAATTTTTGAATCACCAAAGACTGTTAAATTCTGAATCGTCAAATCTAGTGTTTTTCTGAGACCTTGCAGGAGTGCCTCGTATTTGGCCATATTGTTTGTACATTCAAATTCTAATCGGCAAGCGATCAAAGTTTTGTTACCTGCTGGATCAATGAGCACACATCCTGCACCAGCTCCTTCCTTAGATTTATATCCATCGAAGTAAAGAGACCAGATGTGATTTTCATCAGGTGTATGTGACCCCTTAGAGAGGGTTGTTGACTGTGTGCATGTCATAAGTTCAGACTGCTGTTCCGGGTCAGTAATGGTAGAAGTTTCAGCCATGAAATTGCCAAAAATAATGTTCATCCCCTACATTTCAGGTGAATTGGAGGAAGCAGTGAATGGTTCATTATGATCATTTAAATCAGTTACCGTAAACTTAAGATAACGCTCACGATTGACCTTGATTCTGTTAGGCTTTCCATTCTCGGGCAGCCATAAGTGAGACCAATCTGTCGCAAAATAACCATGTAGTTGTTCGGACCAATCCCTACTTAAGAATAAGCCATATACTTTGGGGATATCAACGAAAATAATATCAATAATCTGATGGACTTTAGGATTAGATGATAATCTGATAAGTACATTTTTTAATTCACCTATTACTTTAACATTGGTCCGATCAAGCTAAATAATTTTTAGACTGGAAGGTTGAACTTCAGCATTGATTTTTTGGCAGACAGACCAAGGCATCACGTTTGACGATGCACCTGAATCTACCATACAATTATGTAGATTCCTATTGAAAATTTCAAAAGTCAACAAAAAGGGTGGGACATTTCTGCGAGTATTAATAGCAAAAGTTCGTTGTTTTTTAGTCGCAGCCCGTGGAACTATTTTATCTACATTTGTTACGCTTTTTACAGCAAGGTATCTTTTATCAGAGGACTCTAGTGTCGTTTTAATGGAGACCTTTTGAGGTGTTTTGGGGTTGTTTTCTGCAAATTTGTTGCTGTTCAGATTGTTGTTTTCTGCGATATTCTGCAACATCATTTGCAGAAGAAAAGGAAATTTCAATAATTCGTAAACAGAAATATTAGATCTATTTTTTTTGAAATCCTCAATCAAATCATACTCTAAACTTGGAGTTGCTAAATTCTGTTTAGTTTCAATTTGTCTAGACTGTTTTTGAGGTGCATTAGTTCAAATTTCAGAAGAGGATTTATTCGCTGTTTTACTTCTGGTATTGTAAGGATGCACTGTTTCGAAATTGGCTTGAAATATACTATCCGAAAAATGCCCGGAAATGTTGGGAGAGGATTCATCTTCTTCCACTATTTCTTGTTCAACCACATCTTCGGGAATCTCGGGAGGAACTAAGTTATCATGTGCCTCTAGAATCGTCTGGATAGCATATTGTAGGCTTTCTAGGTTTAGGCCTTCAGAATTTGAGTTAGGCCGGTTTGTGGGAAAAGGCTTTTTGAAAGGGGGTTTGTAGGGCCCTTTGCTTGAAGAAGCTTCTTCAGCTGATCTTCTCAAATCTATAACCTGATTTGACAACTTCTGAACGACCTTATGTAAACTTTCAAGATTAGAACCGTCTGATTGAGTTTTGGTTTGGGAGGTCTAGGAAGAATTTCGATTTTCTTCTTAGAGGATGAGGTAGTCTCTGCCTCATTACAGATATTGTCCTTTAGGCTGAAAATATCTTTCTCGATTTGACTCGCCTCCTCGAAGGCTTCTAATAATGTTGCTTTCTTAGACCTTTTTACCCAGATTGCTATGTTTTTGTATAGGGATTTTGTGTAGTATGCGACGATAAGATTTTCAGCAGGCATTGAATCCATGGGGATTCAATTCTTTAATGTTAGAAACCTTTGATTAAAGTCTTTTATTTTTTCCTTGGGGTTCATCTTTAAACTAGAGAGTTCCATGACTAAGACTTCAGGAGATTTTTTGTCTCCAAATTTCTCAAGGAAACAATATTCGAATCTATCCCAAGATACAATGGTGTGGGGTTGTTGGGCAAAGTACCAGGTAGAGGCATTTCCCTCAAATGTATACAGAAAAAGTCTACATACTACGTCTTTGTGTTCTATGCTTCGGAGTCTAATGGCTAGCATGAATTTTTTAATATGATCATCAACAATCTGCTTGGAGTCTAGTTCGAATTTAGGGAGCCATTTCTTCAGACGTTTAGTCAAAGGATGCTGGGGTCAAGGTATGGCCACTGCATCTTGATTGAGCCAAGGTCTGGCGGGATTATTCGGATTTTCCATAGGCGTGGGTGGTGTCGAAGGTTGAGATGAAGAACTGCCTTCGTCTGATGATTCTTATCCTGAAGAAGAAGGAGATGAAGGGGGTGGTGATGGTGGAATACCAGATCCTCCTGCTGCAGGAGTGAGGATGTGATCTCGATCCGTAGTGTTTAGGGTAAGACCAGTGCCTTCAAGTTGCTCCCTAATATCAGAGAAGTCTAATGGTTGATTCAATGGCTGACCTGGTTGTCTGATATGGGCCAAAGCACCGTGTGTCCTTAGGAGGGATTGATGAACAATTTCTTGTACATCGGCCCCTGGGGGGTTTGGTGTTACTGGTTCAATGGTAATCTGTGGATTTTCGTTTGATGTGGTTGTTGTTTGAGAGACAATGTTATCGCCAGAATGACTTCTTGTTACTATAGGTGAGAGGGTAGGTGGGGGAGGAGTCTTGCGACCTCCACGTGCCATCAATAGTGTTCAGGCCCTCCTTCTAGCGCCATTTGTTGACAAGTGAAAATGACTGCTTGTCAATTGGAAGAGCAGGTCCGGTCCGGGGTTGTCTAATTAACCCAAGCCATTTGGATTGACTCACTCTGATGGGTTTAATGGCTCCGTTGGCCAATCTAAAATCCTAAAAGAAACAAATAAATAAAACAAAAGAAATAAAATAACTCACTAATTACTAATTACTAATATATACAACTTATTTAAATAATATTTACATGATAGGTCTATTTATCTAATTTATATACAAGATATACAAATTATGAGTTTTAATCTGAACTCATAAAAATCAAATGTAAAAATGGTTCTTTTGATGAAAGTAGATAAAGAAAGAAAAAAACATTATTTCTTTTGGGTTTGTTTTTAATCTATATGCATCTGTAAGATCAAATATCAAACTATTATTGAAACAGAAAATGTAGACAGTGAAAACTATACTACATATAAGAATCTCTATAATAAACAAGCAAATAAAAGGAACAGACTAACCTATCAGTCACTTGAAGAGTACGCATCCAACTGTTTGTATAATCATAAATCGTACATCAGTCCATCCACGAGATAAGTCTGCTGTGCACCTTCACACAGTTTGGAATAAACGCCAAACAATACATTGACTGGTGCTTTTAATTGATAAAATGATAGGATGCAAAATAATAACTATGATATACGAGACTGCAAGTAATAACGCATAAGATAAATCTGACAGTTACAGCTTGCATTTAATCAATCAACATGTTTAAGGTAAACCTTATAATATGAATTGAATGATCATTCACTATTTTCATATAACTGAAGCATAAAATCGTGAACTGTGAGAGAAAAACTATCTTGATGACAAAATAATCCGTGAAGACGAAAGCTATCGACAATCATCAAATAATCAAGATAAACAAATTATAGACATCAACAACATTTACAAACAGCTAAGGCAGAAATGTAAACATATGTTATGTCCAAATTCGAGTATAAGCTTGTTCACAACTAGCCCCAGGCCAAGATGTTGTAATTACAAAAATAATGGGTTTTTAAAGCCTTCAGAAAGGTAATTGTTTCCTCTTCTGAGATAAGATGTGGATTACAAAAATAAAAAGGGGGATATAACCACCCATATCATACTAAATCCTCTAAAGCTAACAAAATTTTATTTCTGTTTATACAAAATGTATCAAAGACATGACTAGAAATTCTCAAAGATGTCTCAGATCAATTGGTAACCATGAACTCCTGAATACCGTGAAAAGAAAATGAAAAATAAAAAGATTTAGATACATATTTAACCATTAATTTGCAAATTTCGAATTAACATAACTGGCTACAGAATCTACTGATTCTGTAGCTAGTTATTTTAGTAAATGAAATCCAATTTATTATAAGAACAAAGCAATCTAGTTTTAACAAATAATCCTATTTTAAGATAAAAGGATCATACCTCCAACTGTAAGATCAATCGTATCAGACAATCTTGGAATTTACTATGGCTGTTGCAGCCTCAACATTTTTAAATATTACATTCCCTGTAGTCTTCATACGTTTCTCTTTTCCTTGAAAGACAGACTCGAGCCTATGGTTTTTATTTGTTAAGGCATCGATCTGATTAGTGAGGGCCTTAACTTGTGACTGTAGGATAGGTATCTCAGTGTAGTATTTATCAATCTAGAAAAGGCAAACTTCACACTTCGACTGAGCGACGGTCTCTTGGGAATAACCAACTTTGTGAACCGGAGCAACTTCAACATGGACTGTAGATTCATTACCCAATTTAATACCAAGAAACTCTACATTATGTTTTAGATAGGGAGGTAGATTGTCCAAAAAAGTTGTAAGGCCGATCGAGGTGTGGTTGGAATGAAAGAGGGTCTTTTTCAGTGAGGAACCTATCGATTTTGGAGTCTAAACTCTCATGGATCTCGATCATCTTGATCGAGCTCGTATGAGGGTTCGACTTGATTCTGAGCTTCCTTGAAATTAACCTTCCGACTCTCTTATTTTTAAAATTTAAATCAACATGGCCTTTAGATATCTTGCCTGTAGGTTTCTTTGAATTTTTAACAGAGTCATTAGGGTGTATAACTTGCTCATGGGCCTACTCAATAATCTTTGGATCGAGTAAGGGTTTTCTGTAGGAGGACAAGACACAGGCATGGGTAGGTGAGAGGGGCGTTGTAGGGTAGATTAAGGTTTCTTCAATCACATAGTTGTCGATCTCTTCAACATTGGGGTTATAGAAACTGTTTCTGATCAAGAACGAATCCCAATTATCGTTCTGCAACTCTAATTGATGCGCAAGTAAAATTTTTATTAAGCCGTGATGGAAGAGGCTCGAGTTTGATCATTGCTTTCTATACCTTTTGGCCATTTTGTAAAGGCTCCTAAATAAAAAATAAGGCATGTTTAAAGGAAACCCCATAAAAATCATGAGCAAACGCAGATGATAAAGAAACACAAGACCAAAATGTCCTTCATAGGTGACAAACTGTTTCAACATGGCAAGCAGATCGTGCCATCGAGCTTTCAGTAAGGAGATGGGCATACCTTTGTCACATCCTTTTATCTTCCGAGATGTAAAGAGAAGACTCCAAGGAACCTCTTCTACTTTTACATTTTTGAACCACCTTTGACTGCTCACAGGGAGTCCTATAGCTTGGCTCAAGAAATCCTCTGTAACCTTGAGTTGAACATCACCCACCTTAGCTCTACACCCATCGAAGGATAGAGTGAATTCCTGAGAAGTTTGTAGATTGAAACCCTGGAATTTTCTAAGGAAAACGAGCCAACCATTACTCTCAAGATCCTCTCTGGCATCGTCATATAAGAGCAAAGTTTGAATGCCATTAGGTTCGACTCTAACAACAAGAGCCATACTGAATTAAAGGGAAATCAATCAAACACAATGCATAGGGAGGGTTTGTGAGAACAGACCAGAGCCATACCCCGGGCCCAAGAAACACCAACAGTCTATAGCGTATGGGGATAAAATACATAACGAAAAGACATGCATTCATTTGAAATGAGTGCCAGGGGTGTTGCAGAGCCTGAGACCAAGTCTTGAAATGATGATATGACTGTAATCGTATTGCCACCTTTCATAAAGTACAAGCTAGGACTAGAGCATTAAAATGAAAATAAGTGTGCAACATAGTGGGTACGATCATATGGTTTGGGAGGTTGAAATTCGAAAATCAAAACCTAGTAATGAGGAAACATATAACCAAGAATTAAACAAAAAAAACCATACCAATGCTCAAATAAAAAAGGTCCTTTGTTGATATAACTAACAATCCCTAAGCATGCTTGGTGTTCAAGGAATAGAAACAAAGAGAATAGTCTTCATAGCAAGGAACAAGGCTTCATTAATAAACTATAGAAACAATTTGCCTTTAATAAAATTTTCAAACAGAATGGTAACACAGTCGTAAGTTTTCATGCTTTCAGTCATGAATGAAGCATGAAAAAACAACAGGGAAAAGCAACAACTTACAATTGTCATTTCGAAAATTGCTCATGAAGAATAATAAAAACAGATTACCCCAATTAGGCAGCTAAATAGATCATTTAATTGATATAAAAAGTTAAAAATATGTTGGACTGCGAACAGTTTGGTGCATGGTTGATGCACTTGTTCATGGTACAGGTTGAGGTACAGGTTGGTGCATTGTTGGTGCACTTGTTTATGGAACAGGTCTATTACAGGTTGGTGCATTGTTGATGCACTTGTTTATGGTATAGGTTGCTTACAGGTTGAGGTACAGGTTGATGCATGGTTCAGGTTATTGGTATAGGTTGTTTGGTGCAGGCTAATTGGTATAGGTTTACAACAATATATCTCACAATGAAAGTGTGACAATGGTTCCATCATTCTATTTATACGTCAGGGCGGTTAGACGGGGCAAGGATAGGTGGTTGTAGCTGGAGAACATAGGGGGTTGTAGCCTCCTTCTAGTTGTAGCCAGATAATTGGGGAGTTGGAGCTTCCCTCAGGTTGTAGCCTGAGAAACTAGGGGGTTGGAGCCTCCTTCCAGTTGCAGCTAGAAAACAAAGAATTTGGTGCTTCCAATGAATGTAATTCTTCAAGACATATAAGAAAAATAATTCTGTGGTTTTCTCTCGCTTTGGGTTTACACGTAAAACACTGGTGTACTGTGTATGTGTATGGTTGTTCATTTGTTCATTGCATATTTACTCTGCAATTATTGGATGATAATGATACATTGATATAACACTTGGATTATATGGTTAAAAAGGATTAAATTTCTCTATTACTGATTCACCCCCCCTCTCAGTAATCCAACACCTCAAGCCCCATCCACCATAAATATTTGGTTTTGCAATAACCTCCCATCTACAGAGATGAAAGGAATTTTTTTCACTACATCCTGACCAAAGAAAAGTAAAAATTAATTGTCTGATCCTGTTAAGTACTGAAGATGGAATCACTGCCAATGTCATCCAATATATCAGTTGACTTTCAAGAGCAACTTTTGTAAGAACGTAGCACCCACCAAGAGTAAGCCACCTATTACACCAATGGTAAATCCTTTTTTCAAATTTCGTAGTCAGCCACCTCCAATCCTCAACTTTGTATTTATCAGATTTCAAAAAGTAGCCAAGATATCAAAATCTTTAATTGAGATCCACAAAGTTGTAAGGAAATAACTCCTTGAATTTATCTAAAAGGTCCCCTTGAATACCTAAAAAATGAAAGGTAGATTTAGACAAGTTAATCTCCATGCCTGACGCTCTAACAAAGACTTTTAAAATACCGTTGCCATTCCTGTAATGAAGCTCTAGTCATGATTAGAACATCATCCATGAAAAATAGATGGAGGATCTTAACTATTCTCGACACCTTCAAACCAATGAATTTCCCTTCTTCCTGTCCTTTCTTTAGAAGTAACCTGAGGCCTTCCATCACTAAGATAAATAACAAAGGAGATAAAGGGAACCCTTGTCTCAGACTTCTGCCTCTCTATAAAAATGAGGTAGTCTCCCCATTTATCAGGACTGCATAAGATGCGCTAATCACACAACTCATTATCCAATCGATAATCAATAGTCCAAAACGAGTTTGTATTAAGATCAATCTTAGAAAGTACTAGTTGATACAATCATATGCCTTCTTTAAGTCAAGCTTCAATACTATAGCCTTTGAATTTTTCATCTTAATGTTGTGTAAACATTCCTGAGCCGTCCCAATGGCATCCAAAATTTGTCTCCCCTGCAAAAAACCCAATTGTTCTCCCAACAGGGTCCGAGAAAGAATAGGTTTTATCATTTTTTCTATGATCTTTGCTATAATTTTATAGCTCAGGTTACATAGAGAAATAGGTCAATAATCTCCAAAATATGAAGGCTTGTTGAATTTTGGAATTAGAATCAGGAATGTCGAGTTTAATGCTTTTATCACCTCACCTCTTCTCTTGGAATCCTCAACCACTTTGAGCAAATATTCCTTTACCAACTCAAAGAAGTGAAGAAAGAACTCGACCGTCCAACCTTATGGTCCTAGACTTTTGTCCTTTGCAAAATCTTTAAGAACATCCCATAATTCCTCCTTGGTGCAAGGTATTTCAAGTAGTAAAGAGTCCTCCAAATTAATTAAACGAGGGAAAAGGTTGGCCAAATAGACCTGATCAGAAATGCAAGGAACAAAATCTTCTAATGATCCATTGAAATGTTTAAAGGCCTCTTTTTTAATAGCCTCTTGTCCAGAATGGACCTGACCGTTCTCATCCTGAACTTCCCAAATATGTTTTCTATTTCTTCTAAAACTAGTGAAATGATGAAAGAATTTAGTATTTGGATCACCACTTTTAATCCAAGTTGCTCGGCTACGCTGTCTCCAAAGTTCCTCTTCTGCCAAAAGGAGGACACTTCACTCTTTTTCTAAATATTTTATGTGCCCTTCAACATCCAGACTCCTCAACCCCCTGGACCTCTCCTGATAAAAACCAAGAAGGTCCTCCTCCAACTTTTCAAACTTTAAATGCTTTTGGGCTCTTTGCTTTAAATCCCAATTCTTTACTCGTTGCTTCAACAATTTTAATTTCCAGACCAGTCTCCTCTGAACCCCAATCTCTTGTAAAAATGACTGATCCTTCCATACTTCATGAACAATACGAGTGAATTATTCTTCTCTCAACCACATCAAATTTAATTTGAAAGGGTAGGCTGTAGAGTGGGTGTTGTGTTCAAGTTACAATAGTACATGCACATGATCTGAGAGATACTGATAGGAAACCCAAGACCTATATTTTCCAATAATTTTCAAGAAATCTACCGAAATGAAAACCCTGTCCAACATTTTAGTGATACTTTTAGTTTTCGATCTACCATTCCACCAGGTAGGAACTAATTCATCAGGTAAAATATCCACAAGTCCATTATCTTGAAATATCTCTTTGAAGTACCCTTCCAGTTGATCTGACTGAGCTGAAACACCCCAGACCTCTCTGACACTCATGGTGAAATTAATATCTCATGCTACTATCATATTATTATAGGCTAACAATCCCTTATCAAACACCTTGTCCCAAAAATCCAATCTATATTTACATGGTCCATAAACATTTAGAGGTGATATCGACCTCTTTTTCTCTAGACTTGTACTTGTCATAAATATACCACCACAAATTATGTAAGATGTAAGATAAAATTTAGTTGGATCCCATGACACCAGAAGACCCCCAACTGAGCTTACGTCACAAACTACCCAAACAAGTCGTAAAGAAAACATAAAAGACCTAGCCTTCTTTTCATCCACCAAAGTCTCTTGCAAGAAAATAATACCAGGAAGAGTTCTATTTAGAAGTCTATGGATAGAGGCAGATTTCAGGGCCCCCCCTACCCCTCTGATATTAATGGAGAGAAAGATCATGATTTTTCCCTGGCTAGGGATTTCATGCCTCTAAGCGCCCCATTATCATAAATCATGGAGAATATTAAATATAGAGAAGTGGGTATAGGTACAACTTTTTTGCGAGCACTCCTTGTTTTAATAGGGAAAATTTCATATCCCAAGCCCCTCGACCATGCATAGTTATTTCCATTACCCTCCCCATTATGATCCAGTAGGCCATAACATCCACTTGTCTCATCTTTGCTAACTACAAACCTCCCTTGGTAAGTGGGGATAGGAATAGGAGATAAGATCTCTCTGTAGGAAGGGACCAATGTCTCCATGACAGTTCCTAAATAGCTTTCTCCAATCTCGGTCTCCCTAAAAACTGGTAATATAAGGCTATCCTCCACCGACTTGCTTGAAAAACCCTTTTCTCCCCTAAGCCCCGCCAACCAAACAGTCGTAGAGATAGAATGTAAGCCACTATCCCCCACAGGCTCACTAGATAAGCCTCATGGATGATTTTAGGGGCTAAATTTCGCTCGTGGTCTAATTTTCCATGGTTTTTCCCAAAAGCATATTTTCTATTTTAAAAATGATTCGCCCAAATTCTATAGGATAAAATTATTTTACCTTAAAAATCGCCAAAAGTTTATACAAAATATACAAAATCCTTAGAAATTTTATTATTTTTACAAAAATATCGCCAAACATTTTATAGTTGGAATATGAAGGATTACTAAGATTCACCAAGGTTTCTACATTTTAAAATAAATTTCCATCCTTAAAATCATTCCTGATAAGCCCGTTACTCCTCGAAGGTCCGTAGGCACAAAAATATTAGAATCTAGTAGTAAACTAATAATCCCCACAAGCTCAACCAAAGGCTCCACATAATGAGAAGGTAATATGGGTTGAATCCCCCCTCGACCCAGTAGAGAGGGATTACCTACCAAAGAGATATGTGCCTCCTGGTCCAAATTATTAACAGTTGTGAAATCCTGCTTTCTACCCTCTTCCAATGTAATGGAAGCATCCAGGGAGTCACGTTCCCAAGCAGAAAATGAAAAGTAAAGTGAAGGGCATATACCTTTTAACTTACCTGGGATAGAATCTCCAGGTGAAATCAGTCAAATTTCCTCCGCTCTTGTGTTGAAAAGACCTCTATCATAAGAATCCACCTCTGGTGAGGCTTCTCAAGTCATCTTTCTGATCATAGAGGCTTCAGATTCCTCCTCCTCCATTTAACCCAGGCAGTCCCTTTGCAAGTGACCCATCTGACGACACGAAGAACACCTGAAAGGAACTCCTAAGTAGTCAAGTCTTTGACTCAGCGTATGACCCCTCCATACTATATCTAAAGTTTCCAGTAAGCCAATATGTATGTCAATCTCTACTAAAACCTTACACAAGTGCTTGTCAGGGGCCTTCAAAGAAATTTCATCAACTTTGATAAATCTACCTAACTCATTTCCTATAACTTCCAGAGATTTTAAGTTCCATAACTGTAAAGGCAGTCCAGGTAACAACACCCACAGATGGTGAAGCTGAAAATAATCTCTCGCAGGGTCAAAACTAACCCTCCACCGCTTAATCATCAGACTACTACTATCGACCAACCACAACTTATCCAAAATTAGGAGGGTATCTTCAGGGTTTTTGAAATGAAAATTGAGCCAATCCCTCGTCAAATACAATATTTCTGGTGAGTAACCCAACAAGGGAGCCCAGGTATCCGAGACCCAATTTGGTATAGAAGTTTTTCATAGGGTTCGATAGGACAAACACCCCACCAACACACTAAGCGCCAGATTGCAGGTTTCCTGTAACCCAATATCCGACCCCATGATTAATCTACGTCTAGACCTGTTTGAGTTCCATGGTTTAGTGAAATTATCGATACCTCCCTGTGCTCTATTCTCAAAACCCTGTAAATCTTTACCATTATTCATATTCCTTATGGATCCTTGTCCTCCTTCGGTAATCTCTGTAAAATCTCGTTGTCTAGTAGTACCAAAACTGGAGGTAGGATTTGTAGCCAACTGACCATACTGGTCACTAAACAAAAGATTAACCTTAGATAATGTTTTTGAGGCTGACTGCTTAGATTTAATGTCAGTCGTACCTACATTGAGCTCATTTGTCGAGGAAAATAGGCCAACACTATTCCATAGCTCCTCATCAACCGCACCCATAAGTGCGATGACCTTAGCTTCCATCTAGAAGCTTCTCCCCCTTGTAGAACTCTTCCACCTTAGCTCTACTTCCCTAAACACTCAAAATACCTACTACAAACACACCCCGCGAATTCAAGTAAAGCAATTAAGTCCTCCAATATCGAGAGTAGTCCCGTCTACCCTCTGAAAGAAAAGACCTGCATTATTAATGCCTAAAGAACTCTAAAAAAGAAAACAACCTCCACTAGTTATGGCTAAAAAGGCTGCCTAAGTACACTCCCCATCATCTAAATATCTCATCTTCTCCAGATAATAGCCTCGATATTCACCACTAGTGTATCCAAGATATTACCAAGATCCCCATCCGTCATTACTGGATGGTTGCATTTTTTTTCAAACCCAACTCCCACTTTTTTCAATCCCACTACTATGAATAATTGGTTGTCCCTCGCTACTAAACCTAATGCCATGGAAGCTATTGGAATGGAATGCACAAAGTACTATGAGATGGGTAAAAGCATTTATGCCATTGATTCCAAAAAAGCACCAACTCATGGCGAAATCAAATACTTTTGTGCCCAGGTATGTGCAACACCACATATTACAATATTATTCACCATAATAGTGGTTGATCTTCCTCTAGCATATGGTGTTGTTCTTGGAAGAGATTGGTGCTCAATGATTAAAGGGTACATAATGAATGATGGGATTTGCATGATGCTCCCAAATAAAGATGGAACATTGATAAGAGTACCAAAGGAACAAAGAAAGCCAACATCATTCAAAAAGAAAGAAGTTGAAATGATGCAGAACTATATTGATGTTGGGATTGGAAATTGTGTTGTTTTCAATACAGAGCAAATGAATTCGCCCAGACAAATTGAAGATAACACCTTTCAATGGTTTTGTAAAAATGTCATTTGATGGTGCTTGTTCTAAATCTGGTGTTGGAGCTGACATTATTTTTAAAATTCCTCAATCATGTATTTATCCACATGCAATCAGATCCGAGTTCCCTTGCACAAATAATGAAGTTGCGTACAAAGCATTAATTCAAGGATTGACTATGGTGCTTCAAATGCAAGTCAATGTTTGGTGTTAATTGGAGATTCATAATTGATCATCAATCATATTAGAAGAAAGTACAAAATCAAGAAGGAGAAATTGAAGAATTATGCAAAGAGAGTTTGGGAGATTACTGATTCATTTAATTCCTCCAATACTACCATTGTTCCTCGAGAAAAGAATAAAAAAGTAGAGTCATTGGCAGTAACAACCTCTCTTTTTAATACTGGTGATTCTCAAAATCCCAATACTTTTCATGTCAAAATAGTTTTCTGACCATCAATACTTGATAATCAAGAGTATTTGCAAGTGTTTGAAAATGATGAGCATGTTGCAAATTTCTTTGCAGACCCATAATCAACATCATACAATGTTCCATAAGAAAATCAAATCAATAAAAAAAGAAGATTCATGATTGGAATATTACTTTCCTTCCAAATAACTATGTTATCCTTGAATCTATCTTCACAAGAGATGACCACACAAAGATGATGAACACAATGGAAGAATCTTCCCTTAGGATAGTGCAAGAGACCAAAAAAATTAATATTGGTACATCTGATACTCCCAAATGCATCAATATTGGTACAAGTTGTACTACTAAAGAGGTTTAACAATATACTCTTCTTTTCAGGGAATTTCAGGATGTCTTCATGTGGAGTTATGATGATTTAAAAGAATATGACAAATATATATTTTAACATACCATGCCACTCAAAGAAGAGTCAAAACCTTTCAAGCAAAAATTAAGAGTGATAAATTCAAGGTTGAAGCCCATGGTGAAAATGGAACTAGAAAAGATGAAAAGGGTTGATATAATTTTTTCAATTAGGCACTCCGAATGGCTTTCAAATCATGTGGTGGTTATAAATAAGAATGGAGAGATTCATCTTTGTGTGGAATTTCCTAATCTCAATCAAGCAAATATTAAAGATAACTAGCCACTTCCAAATATGGAGATGTTGCTCCAACAAGTCAATGGTTTTGCATTGATGTCCATACAAGATGGATTGTCTAGATACAATCAAGTCCTTGTGGATGAAGATGATAGATCCAATACTACTTTTATTACAACATGGGGAACATATGCCTATGTTTGCATGCCTTTCGGGCTAAAAAATGTTAGTGTAACATTTCAGAGGGCTATGGACCATGCCTTCAATGATTTAATTTGGAAATTCATGGCAGATTATTAACATGCCTTGACTGTCCATTCAAAATTAAGATAATGCCATCTGAAACATCTCAGTTAATTTTTTCAAAGATGCAAAATGTATGGTATATCTCTAAATCCAAAGAAATGTATATTTGCAGTATTCGAAGGAAAGTTGCGTGGTCATATAGTGAGTAAAGAAGGCATTTATATTGATCATGAGAGGATTAAATAAATAAATGATTTAAATCATCCCACATCTCAAAGAGGGGTACAATATTTCTTTGGAAAGATAAATTTTGTACAAATAAATGTTCCAGATTATGCCGCAATTGTAAAGTCGATCAACAAGTTATTGAAGAAGGATCAAACATTCAAATGGATGTCAGAAACTCAAAAGGATTTTGCAGACATCAAAAATGAAATCACCATTTCTCATGTTCTTGTTAGTCCTGATTTTGATAAAGACTTCATATTGTATTCATTTGCCTCTAAAGAAACTATTGCCTCCATACTTACCAAAAATAATGGAAAAGGGGAGGAGCTTCCAATTGCTTTCATGAGTAAAACCTTGCGTGATTATGAATTAAAATATTCCATGATAGAGAAAAAAGATTTTTCATTAGTCAAGGCAATTGCTCACTTTAGCACTTACATTTTATCAACTCACATTATTTCTTATGTACCACATCCCCCTATCAAAATGTTTCTCAACCAACAACTCAGAGGAGGGAGATGGGAAAACTGGTTGGCCAAGCTTCAAGAATACGTTTTAGAAATCAAGCCTTTAAAAGTTGTTAAGGGACAAAGGCTATGCAAATTGATGACTAGAATTGAAACTGTAAATATTTCTTCTCCCAATATAGTCGATCCCACCCTACAAAATTCAGTTGTGTCAACATCTAAGTGGTACAAAAACGTAATATTTATTTTAAATCTGGGAAAATTCCTGTTGGAATGTCTTCTAAGGAGAGGAGACCTTTAAATATGAAGATCAATCAGTGTGTATTAGTCTCAAGAGTTTTTTCTGAAGAAATATTGATGGTATTTTGTTGAGATGTTTAAATTCTTTAGAGGCTAAACAAATATTACAAGAATTCCATGAAGGAGATTGTGGAGGACACATTGCACCTATTGTTACTGCTCACAAAATCATCTAGGCTAGTTATTATTGGCCAACCATGTTCAAAGATGTTTATCCAATGATTAAAAATGCCTCCCATGTCAAAAGTTCTTTGGAAATATGAAAAGAGAAACAATGCCATTGCAATCTATATCAATTGAAGAACCATTTGCATAATGGGGTTTGGATATAATTGGTCCAATCAATCCAAAATATAGTAAAGTACATTCATATATTCTCACTGCAAATGGTTGTTTTACAAAATGGAAAGAAGCTATAGCCCTGAAGAATGTTGATTCTAAACAATTGATTCTCTTCATGGAGGATAATATTCTATCCATATTTGGTGTCCATGAGAAGTTCATAACATATAATGGTTCAATTTTCACCGGGTCTAAATTCACAAAATTTTGTGGAGAAAATGGCATCATCGTGGGACAATCATTCTACTATTACCCTCAAGGAAATGGTTTGGTCGAATCAACTAATAAAATGTTGCTTCAGATTCTCAAGTAAACAATTGTAACAAACCATAAAAAATGGCATAAGAAATTGACAGACACACTTTGGGCAAGTCATCTCACTCCAAAAGAAAGCACTGGACATTCACCCTATACCTTGGTATATTGAAAGGAAGCAAGGATGCCATTACATCTGGAACTGAATGCATTAGTCATTTCCACAAACAATGAAGACATGGAATAAATTTCACCTCTTAAAAAATGATATTACGAACTCATGCAGTTACACAAACATATAGTACAAGAAGTAACAACCACGAGAAAAATACAACAAGTATTCAAAAGACATTTTTATAAGAGCACCACTGCAAGATATTTCCAAAAATATCAATTAGTTCTGCTATGGAATAAAGCAAAGGAAAAACCATCTTTTCATACAAAGTTTGAAGCTCTTTGGATTGGTCTGTATCAAATTGAAAAGATTATTGGTTTAGACTCTTACTTGTTGAAATACATGAAAGGAATAGTTCAAATGTTGCCTATAATTAGAAATACCTCAAACACTTCTTTATCTAAATCTCACACCTCCTCCCTTTGTACATACATATTTACTTCTTTTTCCCTCTTTGTATATATCTCTTTGGTTCCCCTTTTCTTTTCATTTTTCTTTGTTTCATTTGACTCCATTTCCCAATGAACAAGGCTCTCTGGATTCTCAACAACCCACAGGGGGTTGTTATCCCACAATTGGATTCAATTGTTGATCAAAATTAGTTGATCATAGTTCAAGTCTTTTAGTCATTTTCCCTTTTTTGTATATCCCATACTTAGTCATTTTTCTAAAACACAGGTTGCGGGGAGATTACTACCTTCACCACAAGTCTGAAAGTCTTATACTTAGCTTTTTTTTCATTTTTTCGTCACCCTGACACTTAACCATTTATTTAGTTGCGAGAGTTCCATTGCAAAAGTCCATGCCATCTCCAATCCTGCAATCTCGTAATCCTACAACCCACAACCTCCAAAAAACAACTCCCCAGTTCCACATCACCCATACTGAACCACTTTTGATACTTATCTTATTTTGTTGATTGCGGATGCAAGGTCCTTCCCTCATCTCCACATTCCACTACCCATCCCACATTCTCCAAAAGGAACCTTCATGTTACTCACTTTTCACTCGCATACTTAAACTTTTCACGTTATCACGACATGAGATCACCTTTCCTGATAACTTTTATTTCCCCATCGCCACATCAATCATCACTCGTATGAATTAATATTGTTATTAAGTGGCATGATTTTTGTAAAAGATACACCTCAAACCCCAAATCAAGAGTTTAATTGGCAACCTCGAAATAAGAGCTACAACATTTTATATCAATGAAATACGTGGTAAATAAAATAAGAAATTGAATCTGCGTTGTAAAAAGATTATATTGGTAAAACCACCACCTATTCACGCAAAATAATCTTTGTCAAATATGTCAAGTAAAAGGAAATAGTTATATTGCAGAGATACTATCAATGGTATGGGATGGGAAGACCGCGAGTCAGAAGATTTCAAGTGGTATTTGACACTTCCACCCACGGAAAATATTTTGAACAAAGTCTGGACCTCTGAGATTACATTAGTCAGGTGTGTACCAAACATATATGATTTCAAAGAATTAGTTCTTTGGTGTGTTGATAAATTTCATAGTGAGAGAAGAGTAATCCATTTACAGGGAACATCACCAATTTCTTTAGCACCTACGGTTTTCAGAAGAATGTTGAGATTGTTGGAACCCACTTTGACGTTCAAGAACTTTGAAGCTAATGAATTTTTAAAGGACAACAACAGAGGAATGGAACTCTTGGAAAGTTTTCTTATAAATCTGTTAAGTGATTATAGAAATTCCACTCAAATTGAGGTGTGTTCTTTTAAATACCCATACATATAAATTTCATGGTTGTTTGCTAGGATCATTGGACAAGAGTCTGCGACCTTTGTTCCAAGATATATTGCATATATTTTGTATCATTCAATTCACAAATACGTTGTATTTGATTGGGCTTGAATCATTTCAAGCAAGGTTTCGTTTCAATTGGGAGGTTTCAGGAAAACCAAGAAGTTTTACATTACATCTTATTTAGTTTATGTTATAGTTTACTGCCACATTTTCAAGCACTGACCTCGAGCCAAGAATGTAGATTTCAAAAATGATCCAATACAGTTCTTGTATCCAAAATTATGGAAGCATAAGTCTCCATACAAATTTTATGAGGTCCAAAAGGCTTTCTTGTCCTCCTTCAAAAGGTTAATTCATGGTCCTACCATGTCCAAGTTGTCACTAGAAGCTGCAACATTTCTAGTAGAGAAATAAATTTGTGAGACTTTGGAAGATTTTTGTTTTATCAAACTCTTTGGGTTCCATGGAAATCCCTCTTTGCTACCTTTTTATATCACTGAAAAATTCTTCACTATAAAAGTGTGCAAGCAATACAAGTATTGGGTACATTTATTTAATGAAAAAAAGAAGAAGCAATTCATCCCTTTACCTTGGAAAATTGGAGAAATTACTGTAAATAATATCTCCCATTTGAATGAGTTCACCACTCATTTTGATCATTTTGATTTAAAGCAAATTCATGAAATTCAAGGTTTCATTCCTAATAATTTATTCTCGGCACACATTCTTGCAATTGGGTATTGTTCATCATTTAACAAGCCTATTCAGCTGGAAGGAGGAGGAGACAATCAAAACCATATAGAGGTCTCACCTGAAAATTGCCTTAACAACATTGAGACATTGGTCAGTACAAATGACCACTATAATAAATGAGGGTGAAATACAACAGGTAGAAATCTGGGATCACTAAATGTTTATAACAAAAGTGCTTTGACAAGAGGAAAACTTCGGGACAATAGTCAAGAACAAATAAAATCTTCTATTGGAAATTCAGATGATGGAGGAGATACAGACACTTCCAAAAGGGTAATTGAAATATCACACATTGTTCCTATATATACAAAAATAAAAATAGAAGTGGTTCAGAAAGAAGGCCATGAAGTACCTAAATTCGAACTTAGTCCTAGAAATATGGATGTTGACACTATAATAGAAGAGCCCGACTGAACATAGATTGATTGAGAGTATAATGATAGTAGAAGAATTGGCTTCTCAAGATCCAGTTGTATTTGAGGAAAAAATTGTCACCTTGCACCACACGGCCTACAAAAAAAATATGAGGAAATTGTTAATTGAAAAGTTCAATTTGAAAAATAAAAAGGTTTCTAAAAATTGGTGATCAGAAACTGATTTTCAAGAAGTAAAACGCTTGAAAGTCATGGAATATCATGAAGCAACAGGTGAAGCTTTGAAATATTCTATTGATGAGATAGATAAGGAAAACATGTTCTAAAATAAAAATTAAAAGAATTAGAGAATTCTCTACTGCTGTTGGCATAGGGGCAGACCTAGGGTTCAACGCTACAACAACGCACCAACAAAACCCTAACTACCGGCCCTTTCGGCAACACCTGCGAAGCAGATGAAGTCTCACCCGAGGTAGAGGCAGGGGTGGTTGCAGGACTCAGGTGTCTGCAACCTTAGCTGGGACACAGATATGTGATTGTAATACTTAACAGAGCACTTAGCACCGATAGTCCATCAATATTTAACCACTATCTACTCCGCAGATAAAACAAAGAATCACATCATTCATTCAGATATGATGTATCTAAGCACTTATCATAGAGAGGTAGATTAGATCTAGCAGATTCAAGCACTAAGAACATTCACATAGGTCAGATCTAACATCCATATACCTCATTAACACAAAGCATAAAAAGATCTATCTATCTGCATCAAAGCACTTAGAAAGTAAGGACATAAACACATCAAGACATCGCACAAAGCAGAGAAGCACAACATATACATGGTTCACCCCCACCCTGGGGCTACGTCCACCAACTCTTCTTCTTTATTATCTTTTTCAAACTTCTTACAGGCACATAGCATCACAATCCTACCCCGCAGAAGACAGGAGATCTGCACGCACTTTGCCAGATCCTCCTTCTACTAGCTAGGGTACAACACCAAGACTTATTACAATTACTTGCACATAGCTCTGCAAGTCTCCCACAGTATGCACAAATCAAGTACTTAGCATTCAACACTCTTATAATCCCTTGATCACAAAGATAAGACCTCTAACACTTAGCACTACTTACCACCACCACCTATTACATCGCCTAGTATTATATATATACATTACAAAGTGTGCCTAAGCATGGGTAAACCCATGGGACGACATTCCCATACTCGTTACATAATCCCAAAACCAAAAAATACCTAAAAAGGGACTGAGATCCCGCGATCTCTGCTTCATCTTGCACTCCGCCTTCGACAACCTGTCGAAGTCCCAAAATAGGTCAAACATGACTAAGAATCCACAAAACTTGGTCAAGGGCCAACATGCCCCCAACACTCACCTGTGACTCATCTCGAGTCACTCTAGTCTGGGTAGTTTTACTTCAAAAGCCTCGAGCTACTTAGACTTGTTGCTGTGCCACGACGTCCTGTTCAACGAACTCTTGGATGACTGCATCGTTGACAGGTCCTTCTCGACAGTGTTCAGTTGCAACGACGACTTGCTCTAGTTTTGCTCCTTGAACTTCGACCTCTGTGAACAATTGGTAAGCCTTATCTTGTATAGGTTGGAGCCTTTGAGTTACTTCCATAACTTTGCTATGGATAGTGTGGATCTGCTGCTGGGCGGTGCATTTCTCTTGGGATCGCTTCATTCTTTGTACAACTGATAGGGGCTTCAAATGCGCTTGGATTGTCTCTGCTTGCTGCTTTGCTTCCTGGAGCTGTGACTCCAGTGCCTGCAATTCTGGGTTCTCGGTGAGTTGCTCATACATCTAGGCATTGCGATCACTCAACTGCTTGCATTCTATGGCAAGGGCCTTTAGTCTCTCAACTGCGCTCCAGGAAGTTGCTTCTCTTTGGTCCCTCACATCCTATGGAGTCTCAGGCACTATGCAAAGCTCTAAGTTTGCTATGCATTGCTTTAGATGTTGGATATCTTCTGTGAGCTATTCTACTTGATGCGTGACTTAGTCCTCTACCTTTATTTCTAAGATTGTCACAGAGCGAAGTGCTCTGCTGACCGCTTCTTTCACTTTGAGTTTCTCCATGATCAACTGTTCTTTTCCTCGCTGCATCTGTGCTTTTTCTTCATCGAAATTTGCTTGGAGAGCAATCTTTTCCTATTTTGCAGCTCGACACTATTCTATAAGTACTCCTTGTACTTGCATTAAAGCCTGGGTGGCTTGTTCTATTTCCTCTTGTGCTCGTCGAAGGCGAGCTTCAGTTGCATCTGTTAGTCGACGGAGTTGGGCTGGCTCATCTCCCAACTCTAGTTCTCCCGATGGCAGAGGCGCAGTGGAGAATTCGCGATTGGACTGAAGGGCCTGCTGTACCCCTTGGAGTTCGATTTCAATTCTATCATACATTTCCTCCTGCTTTGTCCCTTGTTTCTCTGCATTGTTTAGAGTGGCTATGATGAAGTCAAAATCATCAGAGGTGAGGATAGTCTGCATCTTGGTCATGGTGGATTTTGATTTCTTCCGGGAATAATGTTTTGGGGGGGAAACCTTCCTCTTCTTCGAGGGGTCAACCTCATCATCGGGCGGTGTTACTTCACTGGGCTTTTGTTCAGTTTCTACTTTGTCATCACCCCCTCGGTCAGGTGACACTGAAGCAGTATTTCCTGAGGCACTGCTTAAATCTTGGACCTCTTCAGTCTTCTTTTTTCTGGGTATGTTATGTTCTTTATGAGTGTCCTCTGGGCTGTCAAGGTCAGATATCTCTACAGGGTCGGCGGGGATAAGGAGGTCAACAGATCATTGCTTATTGATCTCCTCAAGGTCTTATTCTATAAGTTTATAATATGACTGGAGCTGCTCTTTATGTTCATCTACCCGCGCTATAATGTAGATAAAGTGTCGATCTGCGCTGAACATCATTAGGGGTCAGAACCTCTATAAGGTGTTCAGAGTCATGTGAGGCTCAGCTTCGATGGATCTCTTTAGTTGGAGGTAATATGCATGAAACACAACATTTGACTGCCACTGTTTGTTCATATCACTTGAATGCCAAAGGGTAGCGAACTTCGCAGCAAGCAGTTTAAACGACTCTATGTCTGGGAAGGTCGCACCTTCCGACATCTCCCAGGAAACAAATGCAATGAGGATCAAAAGCTAGTTGAAATGAAATTGATAACCCTGATCCTGTGCTTCTCGATAGTCTAGTTCCAACTGGTTAACTAGGTACTTCACCCCGTTCATCTGTAGGCCTTCCGCGCACTTCCCTGTGAGGTCAACGACAAAGTTAGTGACTTGCATAGGTCGGTTCTTCCTTACTGACTTTCCAACTATCAGTTGACATTCTAGGTGGGATGGAAGCTACCTTGTAGCCTCTTGTTCCCTTCTCAACATCCCCATATGTATCCTTGATCTTCTATGCTAGTGCACGATTTGTGGCTTTTCCTGGATAAAACTCCTGCGGGTCAGGTCCTTGCATACTCAGTCCTGTGATCTTGTGGATCAGCGTTGGTTCAACTATAATGCAGTGGTCTAGCCATAAGTAGCTGCCATGGTAACATGACAGTAGAAACTTGACACAGGCGTTGACTTCTTGGTGTCTTTCGAAGTGTGGGATCTTCATGACATTCAACAGGGTGGACTGTGCAAGGTTCATTTTCCACGACTGGGGGATTATCTTTGAATTCTTCCCCTTCATTCTGGTTAGGTACTTATACGGGGCGAGCATACCATAGATCTTGCGATCTCCGAGGTTGAAGTCGCTAAACATCAATGCTGTGATCTTGTCCTGGTCTTCTCGAACTGCATGTATCCCCTTCGGGAGGTACGCAGTAACTATGGTGTACTTGAAATCTCTTGGTACACTATCACGATTCACCACGCCAGCCAGAGGCGGGATGTAATCAAGCAATATGGTTGGAATTAGCTTCACATTTGTTAGGTCATCTTTGTGCTTGGTTCTCTTTTATGCTGATGGTCAAGATGGTATGGCTCCGTGAGCAGTCTACGGAGAGGCTTGCACCATTCTCATCGATGAATATTGCACACCTGCAGACATCAACATTACTCTTTCAGTCATGAGGTCGATGAGAACTTCTTCGACAACTTTCTCTGTAGCATTGAACTCATCCGACATACACGCTCAGGGTTGGAAATATCGAGTTCGAGGAGTAACTTAGACATTATAATGGGATAGAGGGCAATAACGCAATGATCACTATGCAAAATCAATGAGTCTACGTGCTCAGTTGCACGATTAGAAAAAGTTTTCTCAGTGCATGGCACGACGGGATAAATAGATAACTTGGCGATCGATTTCTTACAATGAGTGAGAGGCCTTCATTAACTATGTTCTGTCCATTATAGTGTGGTCCAATGGTCTGGTGGCGAACCATAAATTCGTTTCTACCCGTTCAAGGGGGGTCGGCCTAATGGTTATACTGTTTCCAACGACTATATTGCTTTGCCCTGGCGAAGTGCCATGTAACACTGTTCTGTTATCCCGGCGAAGTTCCAATTTTGAAAATTTTGCTTTTGCGAAGTTCCCTCTGGGACCTTTTGTAACTTGTCGATCTTAGCTCTCTTTTTTACTTAGTTTTCTAGCTTTCTTCCCAGTGAGCTTCATCTCGGTATTCCTTTTTCCATTCCGACTCTTATCTTCTTTTGGCATAGTTACTTCGCGCTGTTGAGATTCTTTCCTAAGATTCGAGGGTGATACTTCTTCTTTATCTGAAATAGGTACTTTAATCTTCTGTGGTTCTTCTAGTGTTTTTGCAACTTCGACATCCAGGTCTCTGGTGTTAAATAGCTTCGATCTGTTCTTCAATCAAGTGTGCGATCCTTCTAGTCATGAAATCTTTTAACTCTTGCTTCTGCTGGTTTAAAAATTCTTCTTCTTCTTTCCTTCTGGTCCGATCTCTTTCAATCCAAGGTTTTCCTAGTAACATGGTAAATGGGGCACTGTTCTCAATAAATTTAACAATCTTGAAATCCTTCTCTGTCAAAGTCCCATTGGCATTCATAGGTATCTGGGTGAGATTTCCACATAGTTTTATCAGCTTTCCTCTAAATATCCCTATTCCTCCCAATGAAGGAGTCATAGCAGGATTCTCTAAAAGTTCCCAAGTTCTTTCTGTCATGATATTCATCTGTGTTTCCTCATCTAGAACATAGTCAATGTCAAAGTCTCCTATTCTTGCTTCTATGCATGCTTTTTCTTGGAAGATCTCTTATAAGTTGTCATGTCGGTGGTCATTCAGGGTTTCTTTTATCTGTAGCAATACTTTCTTCGATTCTTTCTGGGGTTCTGCCATAATCATAGTTTTTGGATCCGCCTTAGGGTTTTCTTGTCTCATGTTCATTCCTTCAAGCTTAGCAATAATTCTAGGGAAATCCAATACTTCATGGTCCATATCTTTGCAACAAAGACAAATAGGTCTTCTCCCAGAGCATTCCTTAGCAAGATGTCCCGGTTTTCTACAACTGTAATAGAGGGTTAATCCTCTCTTTGTTTTAAATGATCCCCATCCTTTCTTGTACTACGCGCTAGGATCATGGTAGCTAACCTGCAAACATTTCTTTCTAGGATCCTGCATCCACTTGTTAGTCCAAACATTCTTTCTATTCATAGGTATAACATATCTTTCACTATTCTTATCAGATCTACGCATATCAAACCTTCTTTCATCTATTAGCACCCTAGTTTTCAAGCAAGGATAGAATATATCAAACATACCTAGATCCATACTGTCGAAAACAAAAATTTCCACTTATCTTACTTCTACAGAGCACAAATCTTTTAGATCTAAAACGTTTCACTATTCTTACCTTTATCAGAGTACAGAGCTTGCAGATATTACCTCTTTTATTCATATATGACCTCTTTTCTTGGCACAGAGCTTCACAGGTCAAGTAGAATGTTGCACACTAGGGCAGTAGATATACACACAGAGATTTCACAGTTTTAGGAAGGATATTTGCACAAATCTTCTTCTTCCTCAGTTCCCAGCAATCACAATTTTAGTCCCGACAACAAAACCATTTTTTGGCACAGGGGCAGAACGAGGGTTCAACACTACAACAACGCACCAAAAAAACCCTAACTACCGACCCTTTCGGTAACACCTGCAAAGCAAATGAAGTCTCACCCGAGGTAGAGGCAGGGGTGGTCACAGGACTCAGGTGTCTACAAGCTTAGCTGGGACACAGATCTGCGATTGTAATACTTAACAAAGCACTTAACACCAAAAATTCATCAATATTTAACCACTATCTACTCCGCAGATAAAACAAAGAATCCCATCATTCATTCAGATCTGATGTATCTAAGCACTTATCATAGAGAGGTAGATTAGATCTAGTAGATTCAAGCATTAAGCACATTCACATAGGTCAGATCTAACATCCATATACATCATTAACACAAAGCATAAACAGATCTATCTATTTGCATCAAATCACTTAGCAAGTAAAGACATAAACACATCAAGACATCACACAAAGAAGAGAAACACAACATATATGTGGTTCACCCCCACCCTCGAGTTATGTCCACCAACTCTTCTTCTTTAATATCTTTGTCAAACTTCTTACAGGCACATAGCATCAAAATCCTACCCTGTAGAAGACAGATCTGCGTGCACTCCACCAGATCCTCCTTCTACTAGCTAGGGTATAGCACCAATCCTTCTTACAATTACTTGCACGTAGCTCTGCAAGTCTCCCACAGTATGCACAAATAAAGTACTTAGCATTCAACACTCTCACAATCCCTTGATCACACAGATCAGACCTCTAGCACTTAGCACTACTTACCACCACCACCTATTACATCACCTAGTCTTCTATATATACATTACAAAGTGGGCCTAAGCATCGGTAAACCCATGGGCAGACATTCCCATACCCGTTACATAATCCCAAAACCCAAAAAGCCCTAAAAAGGGGCTGATATCCTGCAATCTCTACTTCGTCTTGCGCTCCTAATCTGGATTTTATGAGCAGAATGAAATGAATACAGATTATTAATAGGTGATTAACACAAAATAACAAAGATATAGTAAAACTGGTTTTCTATTCTATAATGAAATAAGCTAAAACTGTAAAATGTAGCAGAAACAAGCTTGCTGATAATGGTGGAAAATAAGGGCGAAGGAGATCCACACTAAACAGTGGGTGCATGCCAAGGAAAGGAGGAATGTTGAGCTCAAAAGCATTATCCCCCACGACCTTGGTGATAGTGTACAACCCATAACGGAGTCGGAGAAGCTTCCGATGGGTTCTCTTAAGGCATTCTTTCTGCAAGTGCAACCAAAATTTGTCGCCCACCTGAAACTTATGTGGCACCTGATGTTGATCATGGCGATGTTTGTACTTGTCATCGGACTTCTTTAGGATATCTTGAACCTATTAGTGGATGTGATGGATCTGCTCAATGAACCGGGTGGCTTTGTCAACTTCAGTTGGAGTAGGAGATGAGTCAGTCGAGGTGATCGCAAGGGGAAGTGCAACATCTATGGGACCCAACGGTTGGAATCCCAATCTCACCTGAAAGGGGCTGTGGCCAGTTGAGCTATGTAGGGCTCGATTGTAGCTATGCTGGACATAGGGAAGGCTCTCATCCCATGTGTGAGGGTGCTTTGAATTATACATGCGAAGGATATGCACAATCATTCGATTTACAACCTCGGTTTGGCCATCTTTCTGGGGGTGGAAGGCCATGGATTTGGTGAGCTTGGTGTCCAAAAGTGACCAGAGGCTAGACTAGAATGTGCTAAGAAATCAACTATCCTAATTTGAGACAATGGTTTGTGGGGTTCCAAAATGTACCCAGACTCGTTCAAAGAAGATCTTGGAAGTGGCCTCTATTGTGATGCTCTTCTTGCAGGCAACCATAATCGCCATCTTAGAAAAGCGATCAACAACCACAAAAACATAGTGATTTACCCACTTGGTGGATGAGAGGCCTGACATGTAGTCCATTGAGATGGATTCCCATGGCCTGTCAGGAGTAGGAAGAGGGGTGTACAAGCCCTGTTTCTTAGTGGTCGGTTTGGAAATAGCGCAAATAGTGCAGGACCCGATATACTTGTTGACCTCCTGTCGAAGTTTCGGCTAGTAGAAATGTTTATGTAGCATCTCCACTGTCTTTTCGACGCCGAAGTGTCCCGCCACCCGACTGTAGTGGGCTTCCCTAGATCAGCTTCGCTCGCTCACTTGATGGAACACAGATATGGCCCAGACGACACAACAACCCATCTTGAAGATGGAAATTATCGAAAACTATGTTTGCACCCAACATTTGGTGGTGAATTCAGGGTCTATCTCATAAAGTTGGGGCCATCCATATGTGTCATGGCCGCAAGAGTCTGGCATCGTGGTGAGTGCCATGACTGGCGGTCTGCTGAGGCAATCAACGACGCGATTGGTGCTTTCTGTTTTATACTTGATGTTGAGGTGGAATTGCTGCAAGTATGTGGACCACTTTTGATGGCAGTCATTCTGCAATTTTCCCTATGTCTGCATGAACTACAATGGCTTATGATCAGTGTGGATGACTGTCTCCTTCCCAAGAATGTAAAGTCTCCACTGGCGGTAGGCTTGCACAATGGAGTAGATTTCTTTGTCATAAGTAGGGTACTTACATACATTATCTGACAGTGTCTCACTATGATAGGCCATGGGGTGGCCGTGTTGAGTGAGAACGATGCCCACAACATAGTCTGAAGCATCTGTCTTCATATCAAAGGGATGCTACAGGTCTAGTAGTGAAAGTATTGGGGCTGACAACAAGCACTTATTCAAATCATCAAATGCTTTTTGTTGGGACCGGCCCCACACAAATTTTTCCTTACCACCACCCCTGTTTATTTGGCTGATGGCCCATGCAATATGGGAGAATCCCAACACGAACCTATGGTAGAAATTGGCAAGGCCCAAGAAGCTCCAAAGCTCAGTGAGTGTTGTTGGGGCTGGCCAGTCATGGATGACTTGGATCTTGGCTAGATCCACATGTACACCATGTTAATCAGTGATGTAGCCTAGGTAATGGACTCTGTCCATGCCGAAGGATCATTTTTCCAAGTTGGCGTATAGCTTGTGCTGCCACAGGGTGTGCAAAACCTGCTGAATATGCTGCAAGTGTTTGGCCCAAGTATTGCTGTAAATTAGAATGTCATCCAGATACACCACTACAAAAGTATCTGGAGCATTTGTCAAACCAAATAGAATGACCAACCATTCAAAAAGGCCTTCCTTTGACTTGAAGGCAGTCTTCCATACATCTGTCTGTTCTATTGTGACCCGGTGGTAGCCAGACTTCAGATCAATCTAACTAAAGTATTTGGCCCCCATGTGTTGATCAAGGAGGTTGTCGATTCGGGGAATCAGGTACCGGTTTCTGATTGTGATTTTATTCAGAGCCCAGTAATCAATAGAGAGTTGCCAGGTTCCATCTTTCTTCTATACCAGCATGATTGGGCTGCCGCAAGGTGATGAGCTGGGATGGATATGCCCCTTGTGGAGTAGTTCTTGGATCTGTCACTTGATTTCCTCATTCTCTAACAAAGAGTGATGATAGACTGGCCCATTCGGTAGCAGTGCACTGGGGGTCAGATCAATGGGGTGCTTGACCTGACAGTGCAGAGGTACCCTTGTAGGTGAGGAGAAGATATCCAAGTATTCTTCCACGACCTTATCTACTTACTTTTGATGTGTGGAGAGGTCAGCCGCAGAGACCCTAGATGTGGCTGTGATCTTTCGCTTATTCTGAGAGAGAATCATGAACAATACAAACTTCCCCATCTTAGAGATGACCTTCCTGCATTGCTTAGCAGAGATCAAGGAAATAACACTAGGTGGGACTGCCTCATGTATCCTGTACAATTTCTTGTTCAAACTATTAATAACACTGCGAGGCCTAGACTCATATACACCATGATGTTTCCATGAATAAGGTTGGCCCAAAAGAACATCACAAACTTCGAGAGGAGCAACATCACACAATACCTTGTCTTTGAAGGGCTTGATGTTGTACGACAGTCAACACTGTTGGCTGACGCGAAGATCGCTTCCTTGGCGGAGCCATCCAATGGTGTAGGGTTGTGGATGCGGCGTTGTTGGAAGGGCCAACCACTTGATGACCTCTACTGAGATGAGGTTCTTCTGGCTAACACTATCAACCATGAAGTGCAGTGGGGTGCCTTTTACCCACATCTGTGAATGGAAGAGGCACTCTCCTTCTTCTGGCTCATCTGGTTCACCAGGCTGTAGCTTGGTGGTAGCAACAGTTGCACTGGGTTTCACGTCAATGATCCATCTTCCCCTTTCTGGTTCTGGCTCAGAGTCATAACTTGCATCTAATTCAGAGGCTTTCACTTTGGCCACCAACGACTGCTTTGAGCGACAGTTAGCAGTGTTATGCCAAGGGCTCTTATGGAAGTCGCACCACTTCCCAGTATCTTTCTTTGTCTTTCTGGTGTTTTTATTTTCTTGTGGCTTGGACTGGTTGTCTTGATACTGTACATCTTTTCTTTGTCCTTTGTTTTGTGGGTTGGGGCCTCCCTTTTCTGGCTTTTGTTGTGAGGGGTTCCCAGGCCCAAATTGTCGGGTCTTTTGTTTGAGCTTCTGCGCGATTTTGACGACATATCGGTAGGCCACGCCCAAGGATGAGATGTCCAAACATTCCATTTCAATCTAGATGTATCTATGCAGAGCACCGTGATACTTGAGCACCAGATGTCTCTCCGAATCTTTGATACCCAGCGTGGTGCGCAAGGTATGGAATATATTTGTGAAATATGGCAGTGCTTGGTCTATTTCTTGCTGTAATGTGGTCCATTTGGTATACATATCATCATAAATTCTGAAAGGGTAGTATTGTTCCTTAATAGCATCCTTGAATAATTCCCAGGTGTCCGTGACTGAAAATAGTGAGGGTTCCTCTATTTCCTTTTGCTCACAGAAAGTTTCCCACCAATCTTTGACATGGGGAATAACTTTGAGGAGCGCAAAAGTAATCTTTTCTCTATTCGAAAAGTTATGGAAAAAAAAATACCCTTCTAGTAGATTCAACCACTTGTCTACAACATCTATGTCTATATGACCTTCAAATATAGGAATATCAAAGTTTATTTGTACCTTTAAGGGGGCAATGCCTTCGATCGATGAAGATGTGTCGCATGTTGGTAGTCGCTGAAGGATTTGCGTGAAACTATCCATCATCACGTTCCTCTGTTGCATGAGGGATTCCTCAATCAACAGTTTGAAAGGATCTCATGTCCCATCATCTTTATTTTCTCCTGCCATGAGAGGTCTCTTGGGCATGTGAGAGCTTCTGTCCTTAAAAGAAACAAGCTCGGGACAGAACTCTTTGTACTCCGACCTCGTTGGGGACAAGCATTAAGGCGCCCTTCATCCGACGCGCGCACCTTCTGGAACGGTCACATGGATTCATATGGCCAAGCGCTAGCCCAAAGGGCTAAGCGCTGGCCCCTCTCCATTCGACGCTAACTCCCGGTCACGTGGCAAACAGTTATATGACCGTTGGCTAACAGTCATAACCAACTCCCGTGTGCTTTATACGATAAGAGCCGGGTCATATGGTAACCTCCCGGGATCTGGGGGCTTACCCCATCCATAAAATTCTCGCGCAAGGTTTCATTCCCGCGCTCCTGGTTACATGGCGGTATAATATATCCACGGGCTGGGGCTAGGCCCTAGCCCTTTCCGACCCGGACACGAACCTTGTGTAAAGTTAAATACAAAATTTGCCGAAAGGTTAACAAGCATCATCCGAGGGCGGGCTGGCTAGCCCGGCCCTACCAGTCCTTTGCCCCGGAGGGAGGTCACGGTTTCGACTCCCGACCGAGCCACAACAATTTTAAACAAAACACAATAGCCAACCACAGGGTGCCACATGGCAGCCCACGACTGGGCCACGTGGCACCTAACCAACCAACCAAAACACGCCACGTGTCAACTGCTGATTGGCCCACGTGCCTGTTGTTAGCGATAAAAAACGCACTGGCATTTTTGAAAGAACGATGCCTAATCTTGTAGGGAAATTTTTGATAGCTTCCCGAGATCCAAATGCAGTTCTGAAAACACCATTGGAAATTTTAGGATTTGTAGATGTCGATCGACTATTTGAGCATGCAAAACAGACTCTCCATGACTGAGAAATTTTATTTTGAAAAAATCTGCGCTTTCACCAGTGCAGAAGGCAGAATTATAACTAGTTAGTTGTTGAAAGCTCCGCCTTTCAACAGCTAAGGAGCAGATTTTCGAGTAAGTTAGCTGGTGAAAGCCTGTCACGGCCATAATAGCCAAATTTTCGCCCAGATCAGGATTTTTTGGGTTTGAATGGTTTGAATTCTTCTTCGATAAGCTGGTTATGAATTATCAAATCAAAATCTGAAGGCCATTCTTGGAGATGAAAGTCAAAAGGGAATTTTTTGACTAGATTTGGTGATTTTCAAGGGCAAAGTGATAGGAATTTTTGGCACACATCATCAAATTCGAATTCCACTTTCAAAGAAATAGATCAAAGAGCCTTGGAAGGCTAGGCTACACTTCATCAACTTTCAACCAATGTTTGAAGACCAAAAGATAGAGGTTGACCTCATCTTGAGGATCTCTCCTTATCTTTTGTGAATCAATTTTGACTTTCTATTTTTAGAATATCAGATCCATTGTTTTAGGATCTAAAACTGATTGTAAAAGGCTATAAAGCCAAAGACATTTGGAGCACTAAGGTGTTTAATTTTGGATACTTTTTGGCTATTGTACTAAGACACTTATTTTTTCAATACAGAATCAGTCTTCTTTTGTTGTTAATGACAGATTTCTTCATCTATTCCATGTTCTGTACTTTATTTCAATTTAGCTCAGCTATTAAGAACCGTCATCTTCTTATTTAGCTCATAAAATTGAACTAAAGGAATTCTTGTTGGCTTGTATGATCCTACACACTGCTGTACTTGATTATCTAGATCAGTTTTCTCCATACCTTTTGATATTACTCTGTCTGTTCATTGATTCCTAAAAGCATTGTTTCATTCGATTGCATTGT
>ML781704.1:889004-899129 GCA_009831015.1 Picea engelmannii | reverse complement strand
TTCCCCTGACACACCTGCTTTCCCTGCTTCAATATACGTAGCTTGAACATAAACCTCATCAAGGTTAGTGGGTCCAAACATGAAAACAATGTTTCTAATATGCACAGGTAAACCTCCTATATACTTCATAAGGGTTTCTTGTGCTTGCAAAGGAATGTCTAACATTAATGCCATTTTTCTAAATCCATCGGTGTATTCTTGCATTGTTTGTCCTTTTCTTAGTTTTAAAGATTGCCATTCAATTATTGCTTTTTCTTTATAACCCAAAGGATAGAATTGTTTCCTAAGTGCAGAAATGAAATCCTTCCATGATGGAAATACATTACCCACGTTTTGTGTTCCTTTTTGCATCTTTCTTTGCCACCAGATAAGAGCTGTACCTGCAAGTCTCAAAGATGCCAACTTGATTTGTGTGGCCTCATCCTTGATCTGTTGCACACTGCAGTATAACTCCATCTACCTGATCCAGTTATCAAGTTTTTCTGCATTTACTTCACCATCATATATGGGCAACTCAAATTTTACATCAAGTTTTAACAATGGCATTTCATGTTTATTCTTATGAACATTTTTCTTTCCACTAGATTTAGAACTTGAACTTGAAGAAGAAGAAGGAGAAGAAGGAGGTGTTGATGGAGGTGAAGGAGGAATCTGAGGATGGTCCTCTTCCTCTTCACTTCTTCCCTTTGAAGAATCACCCAAAACTGGTCACTTTTGTTCCAAGTAATCTTCGTACAAGACTTTCACCATCTCCGACATGGCAAGGAATGTTTTCCGGAACTCTTTCTCATCTTGAGAAATCCCTTCTTCCGATGCCATCTTCTTGCTGTGAGAAGCTCTTTTTCTCAATCCAATTAATGGATTCTATGCAACAAGCTTGCCTTCACCACGCTGTAGCTTTTCCCTGGTTAACATGCAAAACTCAAATCCAAACGTCAACTAGCTCTGACACCACTTGATCCGTAGGATCTTTTAATGACTTATGGTTGAGTTTTAATTTTGCATGCATTAATTAACCATTTGAGAAACTAAGTGAAAGAATGAAGAAAGAAGAGGAATTATGACAGACATATACACATATGCAGATCTGAAATGAAAGACTAAACAACAAACCATAACACGCAGATTGATAACGGAGTTCAGCACAACTTTGCCTAAGTCTCCGGGCCTTTTCTCTGTGGGTGAGGCTTCTTTATTTCTGTTCAAAAGCTCAAAGTACATCGCCGCAATGCCAAATGGCTACAATATTGATATGCTCATGTTCTTCCAGATCTCTAGAACCATGCAAAGAAAATGGCACGCAAAACGGATGTCCGGAGCTCCCATAAATGGTCTGACAGCGTCTCCTCCTCAAAAGCTTCTCTGCCTCAAAATGGCTTTGGCTTGGCTTCTCCTCAGCATAATTCTGCTCTGAATGCCCCTCTATGGCCTCAAACAGGCCTGGGTTATATAGCTAGGAAGTTGGATACTCATCTCCAACTTCCTCCCAAAAATTAGGCTCCAAAAATGCCCAATATCCCCCAAAAATGGAGAAAAATCATTAAAAATAGGCTTAATTACATTTAAAACCCAAAAATTGGTTACAAAACCCACTTTATAGTTATAATAGGGAATTAGGCCCCCTTCATCCAACGCGCGCACCTTCTGGAATGGTCACATGGATTCATATGGCCAAGCGCTAGCCCAAAGGGCTAAGCGCTGGCCCCTCTCCATTCGGCGCTAACTCCCGGTCACGTGGCAAACAGTTATATGACCGTTGGCTAACAGTCATAACCAACTCCCGCGTTCTTTATACGATAAGAGCCGGGTCATATGGTAACCTCCCGGGATCCAGGGGCTTACCCCATCCATAAAATTCTCGCGCAAGGTTTCATTCCCGCGCTCCTGGTTACATGGCGGTATAATATATCCATGGGCTGGGGCTAGGCCCCAACCCTTTCTGACCCAGACACGAACCTTGTGTAAAGTTAAATACAAAATTTGCCGAAAGGTTAACAAGCATCACCCGAGGGCGGGCTGGCTAGCCCGGCCCTACCAGTCCTTTGCCCCGGAGGGAGGTCACAGTTTCGACTACTGGCCGAGCCACAACAAGTTTAAACAAAACACAACAACCAACCACGGGGTGCCATGTGGCAGCCCACGACTGGGCCACGTGGCACCTAACCAACCAACCAAAACACACCATGTGTCAACTGCTGATTAGCCCACGTGCCTGCCATGTCAACTGCCGTACTACCTACATCACTTTCCATGTCATCCCTTCTGTACTGCCCTGTCAGCCTACCACGTCACCTGTGCCACGTGTCACCCTTACAGTGGTGACACGTGTCACCTCGGGATAGGTCCAACTGTACGCCCGTACACCCAAATCTGCCTGAAACATGTCACCTCCCGGAGCTGCCACGTGTTGCCTTCTAGGATTTCCACGTCAGCTGTATGGACCTGCCACGTCAGCGTCCGTACGGACTGCATAGTCAGCAATTTTTTTGCCTGTTTGCCTTATCGGACAGAACACAATATATTCTCCATAGGGAGCCCGTTTAACAAAGTAAATATACCGCTGGAATCAGGAAGACGAGACAGACGCAATGGTACAGGTTTCATCGCATTCCGAGCACTTTCATTTTTGAGCATTTTTCAAGCCCTGTCAGGCTTCTGGATCCGATTTCGGATCATTATGATTAGTGTGGATGAATGTCTCCTTCCAAAGAATGTAATGTCTCCACTTCCAGCAGGCTTGCACAATGGAGTACATTTCTTTGTCGTAAGTAGGGTACTTATGGACAATATCTGACAATGTCTCACTATGATAGGCCACGAGGTGGCCTTGCTGAGTGAGAAGGATGCCCACAACATAGTTTGAAGCATCCGTCTCGATCTCAAAGGGATGCTACAGGTCTAGTAGTGAAAGTACTAGGGCTGAGCACAAGCGTTTCTTCAAATCATCGAATGCTTGTTGTTGGGACCACCCCCACACAAATTTCGCCTTACCACCACCCCTGTTTATTTGGTTGAGGGCCCATGCAATATGGGAGAATCCCAACACAAACCTGCGGTAGAAATTGGCAAGGCCCAAGAAGCTCTGAAGATTAGTGAGTGTTGTTGGGTATGGCCAGTCATGGATAACTTGGATCTTGGCTGGATCCACATGTATGCCATGTTGATCAATGATGTAGCCTAGGTAATAGACCTTGTCCATGTCGAAGGAGCATTTTTCCAAGTTGGCGTATAGCTTGTGCTGCCACAGGGTGTACAAAACCTGCTGAATATGATGCAAGTGTTTGGCCCCAGTCTTGCTGTAAGTTAGAATGTCATCCAGATACACCACTACAAAAGTATTGGTGAATGGTCACAGGATATCGTCCATCATCCTCATGAAAGTGGCTGGAGCATTTGTCAAACCAAAGGGCATGACCAACCATTCAAAAAGGCCTTCCTTTGACTTGAAGGTGGTCTTCCATACATCTGTTCGTTCTATCGAGATCTGGTGGTAGCCAGACTTGAGATCAATCTTACTGAAGTATTTTCCCCCCATGAGTTGAACAAGGAGGTCATTGATTCAGGGAATCGGGTATCGGTTTCTGACTGTGATTTTATTCAGAGCCCAGTAATCAATACAGAGTCGCCAGGTTCAATATTTCTTCTATACTAGCACGATTGGGCTCCCACAAGGTGATGAGCTGGCACATATGTGACCCTCATGGAGCAATTCTTGGATCTGTCACTTGATCTCCTCATTCTCTAACAAATAACGATGATAGACTCGACCATTGGGCAATGGTGCACCGGGGGTTAGATCGATGGGGTGCTTGACCTGGCAGTGCGGAGGTACCCCTGTAGGTGAGGAGGAGATATCCGAGTATTCTTCCATGACCTTATCTACTTGCTTCTGTTGTGTGGAGAGGTCGGTCGCAGAGACCTTGGATGTGGCTGTGATCTTTCACTTATTCTGAGAGCGAATCATGAAGAAGACAAACTTCCCCGTTTGAGAGATGACCTTCCTGCATTGCTTAGCAGAGATCAAGGAAATAGAACTAGGTGGGACTGCCTCGGGTATCCTGTACAATTTCCTGTTCAAAGTAATAATAACACTACGAGGCCTAGACTCATATACATCATGATGTTTTCATAAATAAGGTTGGCCCAAAAGAACATCACAATCTTCAAGAGGAGCAACATCACACAATACCTCGTCTTTGAAGGGACTGATGTCATACGACAATCGACACTGTTGGCTGACGCGGAGATCACTTCCTTGGCGGAGCCATCCAATGGTGTAGGGTTGTGGGTGCAGTGTTGTTGGCAGGGCCAACTGCTTGATGACCTCTGCTGAGATGAGGTTCTTCTAGCTACCGCTATCAACGATGAAGTGTAGCGGGGTGCCTTTTACCCACATCTATGAATGGAAGAGGCACTCTCCTTCTTCTAGCTCGTCTGGTTCACTAGGCTGGAGCTTGGTGGTAGCAACGGTGGCACTAGGTTCCACGTCAATGATCTGTCTTCCCCTTTATGGTTCCGACTCAGAGTCAGAATCTGCATCTGATTCAGAGGCTTTCACTTCATCCACCAATGATTGCTTTGAGCGTCAGTCAGCAGTGTTATACTAAGGGCTCTTATGGAAGTCGCACCACTTCCCAATAACTTTCTTTGTCTTTCCAATGTCCTTCTTTGCTTATGGCTTGGACTGGTTGTCTTGATACTATCCATATTTTCTCTGTCCTTTGTTATATGGGTTGGGGCTGCCCTTTCCTGGCTTTTGTTGTGAGGGGTTCCTAGGCCCAAATTGCCCCATCTTTTGTTTGAGCTTCTGCTGAATTTTGGTGGCATATCGGTAGGCCATGCCCAAGGATGAGATGTCCAGAAATTCCATTTCAGTATGGATGTATCTATGCAGAGCACCACGATACTTGAGCACCAGATGTCACTCTGAATATTTTATACCCATCTTGGTGCGCAAGGTATGGATGATATTTGTGAAATTTGGCACTGCTTGGTCTCTTTCTTGCCGCAGTGTGGTCCATTTGGTATACAGGTCATCATAACTTCCGATAGGGTAGTATTGTTCCTTAATAACATCCCTGAATGATTCCTAGGTGGTCGTGACTGAAAATAATGAGGGTTCCTTTGTTTCATTTTGCTCACAGAAAGTTTCCCACCAATCTTTGACATGGGGAACGACTTTGAGGAGTGGAAAAGTAATATTTTCTCTATTCGAAAAGTTATGGACAAAACAATACCCTTCTAGTAGATTCAACCACTTTTCTACAACATCTGCGTCTATCTGACCTTCAAATATAGGAATATCAAAGTTTATTTGTACCTTGAAGGGGGCGACGCCTCCGTTCGAAGAAGATGCATCATCCATGATGAAGGATTTGCGTGAAACTATCCATCATCGCGTTCCTCTGTTGCATGAGGGATTCCTCAATCAACAGTTTGAAATGATCTTATGTCCCATCATATTTATTTTCTCTTTCCATGAGAGGTCGCTTGGGTGTGCGAGAGCTTCTGTCCTCAAGAGAAACAAGCTCGAGACCCAACTCTTTGTACTCCGACTTCGTTGGGGACATGCATTAAGACGACAAGGAGCAGACCGCTCTGATACCACTGATCTGGATTTTATGAGAAGAAAAAAATGAGTACAGATTATTAACAGGTTCTTAACACAAAATAATAGAGATATAGTAAAACTAGTTTTCTATTTAATAACGAAATAAGCTAAAACTGTAAAATGCAGCGGAAACAAGCTTGCTGGAATGGCGGCGGCTTATCTCTAAGAAGAGATGTGACGGCTGCGCCCATTCACAAGAAGAAGATTACAATGAGGTTTTGAAGGCATTTTTACAATAAACAAGAATGCCAAAAACCCTAGACATCCAAAAACCTAACCCTAGGAGATGAAGCGCCAAAAGTCATGTGGGCCCCGTTTGGGTAAGTTAGTACATCAACTTCCCGGTGTCGTAACTTTTGCATACGATCTCTGTTTTAGGCATGTGATAGCCTGTTAGAAAGGTATCATCGAGGAGATTCATTTTTGGGGCTCAATCATGCATTTAGATATCATTGAGAAGCTTTATCTTGAAAAACCTTCATTTAGGCCCTCAAAATGGCCCCGAAAGTTAAAACTGCTAAAAATAGTAAATTGCCAAAATTGTCAGAAAACCGTTTTGAGCTAGTTGGAAAAGGTGGTTATCCACCGATATGCATATGGATCAATTATCCATCCTTACGAAGCAATGGTCTCTATTGCATTGAGGTCCCCCATTAGATGAGGAAATTTCTACTGAATTTGGCCCTGGGTGAGCCACTTGCCTTGGTGCAGAAGTTGCCCTGCTTTGACGAATCGATAAAGTTGGATCCTTTGTTGTCGAGTGACCTTGATATGTGTGTCCACAATCTGATCATTGGATGCATGTTGTATGCAGTCGGGGTTGAGATCTGTTGGTGTCAGTTGTTCTGCTACTTCTGAGGTGTCCAATAATGGTGGGAAATAAGGGCGAAGGAGATCCACGTTGAACACTGGGTGCAGGCCAAGGAAAGGAGGAATGATGAGCTCAAAAGAATTATCCCCCACGGCCTTGGTGATAGTGTTCGACCCATAATGGAGTGGGTGAAGCTTTCGGTGGGGTCCTGTAAGGCATTCTTTCTGCAAGTGCAACCAAACTTTATCGCCCACCTGGAACTTATGTGGCACTCGATGTTGATCATGGCACTGTTTGTACTTGTCATTGGACTTTTGTAGGATATCTTGAACCTGTTGGCGGATGTGCTGGATCCACTCAATGAACCGGGTGGCTTTTTCAACTTCAGTTGGAGCAGGAGACGAGTCAGTCGAGGTGACTACAAGGGGAAGTGCAACATCTATGGGAACCAATGGTTGGAATCCCAATCCCACCTTAAAGGGGATGTGGCTGGTTGAGCTATGCAGGGATCAATTGTAGCTATGTTGGACATAGGGAAGGCTCTCATCCCATGTGTGAGGGTTCTTTGAATTATACATGTGAAGGATATGCAAAATCATTCGATCTACAACCTCAGTTTGGCCATCTATATGGGGGTGGAAGGCCATGGATTTGGTGAGCTTGGTGTCCAGCAGTGACCAGAGGCTTGACCAAAATGTGTCGAGAAATCGATTATCCCAATCTGAGACACTAGTTTGTGGGATTCCAAAATGTACCCAAAATCATTCAAAGAAGAGCTTGGTAATGGCCTCTGTTGTGATGCTTTTCTTGCAGGAAACCATAATCGCCATCTTAGGAAAGTGATCAACAACCACAAAAACATAGTCATTTCCCTGTTTGGTGGATGAGAGGCCCAACATGTAGTCCATTGAGATGGATTCCCATGGCCTGTCAGGAGTAGGAATAGGGGTGTACATGCCCTTCTTAATGGTCCTTTTGGCAATAGCACAGACAGTGTAGGACCTGATATACTTGCTGATCTCCTGTCGAAGTTTTGGCCAGTAGAAATGTTTTTGTAGCATCGCCACTGTATTTTCGACGCCGAAGTGTCCCACCACCCGACTGAAGTGGACTTCCCAGATCAACTTCTCTCGCTCACTTGATGGAACACAGATATGTCCCAGATGACACAACAACCCATCCTGAAGATGGAAATTATTGACAACTGCGTTTGCACCCAAAATTTGGTAGGTGGTGGTGAAGGCAGGGTCTGTCTCATAGAGTTGGGTCCATCCAGATGTCTCATGGCCGCAAGAGTCTAGCACCATGGTGAGTGACGTGACTGGTAGTCTGCTGAGGAAATCAATGATGCGATTGATGCTTCCTATTTTATACTTGATGTTGAGGTGGAATTGCTACAAGTATGTGGACCACTTTTGATTGTAGTCATTTTGCAATTTTCCCTGTGTCTACATGAACTGAAGTGGATTATGATCAGTGTGGATGACTGTCTCCTTCCCAAGAATGAAATGTCTCCACTAGCGTTAGGCTTGCACAATGGAGTACATTTCTTTGTCGTAAGTAGGTACTTACGGACAATATCTGATAGTGTCTCACTATGATAGGCCACAGGGTGGTCGTGCTGAGTGAGAATGACGCCCACAACATAGTTTGAAGCATCTGTCTCGATCTCAAAGGGATGCTACAGGTCTAGTAGTGAAAGTACTGGGGCTGAGCACAAGTGTTTCTTCAAATCATCGAACACTTGTTGTTGGGACCGGCCCCATGCAAATTTCGCCTTACCACCACCCCTGTTTATTTGGCTGAGGGCCCATGCAATATGGGAGAATCCCAATACGAACCTGTGGTAGAAATTGGCAAGGCCCAGGAAGCTCCGAAGCTCAGTGAGTGTTGTTGGGGTTGGCCAGTCATGGATTACTTGGATCTTGGATGGATCCACATGTACACGATGATGATCAATGATGTAGCCTATGTAATGGACCTTGTCCATGCCGAAGGAGCATTTTTCCAAGTTGGCATATAGCTTGTGCTGCCGCAGGGTGTGCAGAACCTGCTGAATATGTTGCAAGTGTTCGACCCAAGTCTTGCTGTAAATTAGAATGTCATCTAGATACACCACTACAAACGTATTGGTGAATGGTCGCAGGATATCTTGCATCATCCTCATGAAAGTGGCTAGAGCATTTTTCAAACCAAAGGGCATGACCAACCAATCAAAAAGGCCTTCCTTTGACTTGAAGGCGTTCTTCCATACATCTGTTTGTTAAGAACCAAATATCAATATAGCATAGAAAAACCTCAGAAAAAGTACTCAACGCCTTGAAAAAGAGATAATTTCAGATAATAAGACTCTTAAAGGGGGAAAAATCCTTTTACCCCACTTAAATTTTCAAGTACAAGATGATTCAAAATGAAAATATCTCCTTGGTATATATAGGAGACTAGGAGGTATAATTACAACTAATGGCCTAAAGCCGATATAAATAAAATAACATTACTAATATAATATGCCCCAATTAAGGGGTGATGAGCCAATATTAGGGCTTAACATGCACCTCCCCTTGAGACAAGTGTTGTCCGCAACACTTGAGTAACTCTGGATGCTTCTGTATAAAAGAATCATCTTCCCAAGTGGAATATTTAGCCGATAGTTTCCTCCATTTAATGAGATACTCTGAAATGGATCTATTCCTCAGGTGGAAAATTCTTGTGTCAGTGATGGCTTCAGGCTCCAATATGATTTTTCCTTCCTCGTCAAGTTCTGGAAATATACTTTGAACTGGGATCTTGTTGCTTATAACCTTCTTTAAGCATGAAACATGGAAAATTGGGTGTACTCGTGAATATGCAGGCAACTCCAATTTGTATGCCATAGTACCAATATTTTGCAACACCTTATAAGAGCCATAGTACTTTGGTGATAATTTATTATCCTTCTTGGCTTGCTTGAGGGACATCTGTTTGTATGGTTGTAGTCTTAAAAACACCCAATCCCCTACTTCAAAACTTCTTTCACTACGACGTTGATCTGCTTGTTGTTTCATGCGATTCTGTGCCATGTTCAGGTTGTCCTTTAAGATTTGGAGAACTTGTTGTTGATTCTCGATGTGATCTTCCATTGCTTGAACCTTAGATTTTTCTTTTAGAGAAGAAGTGATGGAAGGAGGGTGGTATCCATAAAGTTCCATAAATGGTGTCATTTTTGTTGCAGTATGAAAGGAAGTGTTATACCACCATTCTGCCAAGGGTAACCATTTGAACCATTGTGTTTGTTTATCAGAGACAAAGCAACGAAGGTAGCCTTCCAGACATTTGTTCACTATCTCAGTTTGTCCATTAGATTGATGATGATAGGATGAGCTATGAGGCAATTAAGTACCCAAACAAGAAAATAATTCTGTCCAAAAATGTCCAGTGAAGATGGGATCTTTGTCACTTACAATAATCTTTGGGCTTCCATGTAGCTTTTGAATTGTCTCCATGAATGCGGTGGCAACTGTACTAGCTTTGAAGGGATGAGAGAGTGCACAAAAGTGTGTGTACTTGGTAAGTCTATCGAAAATCACCATGATGACACTCTTTCCTTCAGACTTTGGTAACCCTATGATGAAATCCATGGAAACCTCCTCCCAGTGCTGACTTGGGATGGATAATGGTTGTAAAAGACCTGGGGTCTTAATTGTTTCCAACTTATTTTGTTGGC
>ML781704.1:860797-882696 GCA_009831015.1 Picea engelmannii | reverse complement strand
AAACCCTAGACATCCAAAAACCTAACCCTAGGAGATGAAGCGCCAAAAGTCATGTGGGCCCCGTTTGGGTAAGTTAGTACATCAACTTCCCGGGGTCGTAACTTTTGCATATGATCTCCGTTTTAGGTGTGTGATAGCCCGTTAGAAAGGTATCGTCATAGAGATTCATTTTGGGGGCTCAATCATGCCTTTGGATATCATTGAGAAGCTTGATCCTGAAAAACCTTCATTTAGGCCCTCAAAATGGCCCCAGAAGTTAAAACTGCTAAAAATAGTAAATTTCCAAAATTGTCAGAAAACTGTTTTGAGCCAGTTTGAAAAGGTGGGTGGCCACTGATATCCATCTGGATCAACTCTTCCTTCGAAAACCTGTTGAAGTCCTAAAATAGGTCAAACATGACCAAGAATCAACAAAACTTGGTCAAGAGCCAACAACTGCCAATACCTTTATTTGTCGAGCCCGTTGCTGCTATATAGCCATTGCAACATCTAGAATATGTACCATAAGAAAGTTCAAGATTAAAAGGTTCCTCAAGCCTATTGATGACTATTATAAAATACTTCGGACATAACATTCATAAAATAATTTCTTTAGTCCTTGAAATATGGGAATTATCGACAAGTTCAACTACTCTCTCAACAAGGATTGTACATTTTAAAAATTATGTCCAAAAGGACCTAGAAAATGATGAGATTTTTTATAAAGAAGTTGTTGGTACCTTTTCAAGAAAAATCTTAAGTTTAAATGATATTCATAGAAGAGATAAAAATATTGGATTACTGAGAGGGGGGGTGAATCAGTAATAACATAATTATAATCCCTTTTCTCTGAATAATCCAAGTGTTATATCAATGTAGAATTATTATCCAATAATTAGAAATAAAAAATGAACAATCACACACGTACACAGTACACCACTGTTTTATGTGGAAACCCAAATCGGGAGAAAACCACAAAATGCTTTATCTTATATGTCTTGAAGAATTACATTCATTAGAAGCACCAACTTCCTTTGTTTTCCAGCTGCAACTGGAAGGAGGCTCCAACCCCCTATTTTCTCAAGCTACAACCTGAGGGAAGCTCCAACTCCCCAATTCTCTGGCTACAACTAGAAGGAGGCTACAACCCCCTATGTTCTCTGGCTACAACCGGAAGGTGGCTACAACCACATGTCCTTGCCGTATCCAACTACCCTGAAGTAGAATTATAATGATGGAACCACTGTCACACTATCACTGTGAGATATACCACTATAAACATGTACCAATAAACTTGAACCATGCATCAACTTGTAATCAACCTGTACCATAATCAAATTGCATCAACCATGCACTAACCTGTACCAAACAATATGTAATCAACCTGTACCATAAACACATGCAAACAACCATGTACCAAGTATGTACCAATCATGTTTCAAGTACTCATCAACTATGACTCATCAATATGTACCAACATCATCAACTACACACCTCATGTATGTGCCAACTCATCAACTACTTGTCTCAACCATGTACCCAAATTGTACCTCAACCAAAATCCATCATCAATTTCATCATCCAAATATGATTTGTAGCTCTATAATAGACCTAGTTTATATGATCACATACCTACAAACCTTCCTTAAATTTAACAACAAGAGAGTAGCATTTTCATCAAACGTTTCTTTAGTCTCACAAGACTAGTTTTGGATTAGTCAACAACCCTAACTTGAAATAATCATAACTTTGTACCTGTAATGAATAAAGATATGAAACTGATATAAAATTTTCTTCAGTGTGTTTTATGCAATTCCTCCAGGTGTCACTACTTGGAACCTCTCAGAAAAGGAGTTATGGAAAAAATGGCACACCTTGCTGAATTTTGGCTTATTCTAGAGAGCGACCTTGTAGATCATTTCCCACATAGAATATTTGTTGAATTGATCTGAAACTGTTACACAACATACTAAAGACTGTAATATAACCAAAACATTTGGTCTTACTAAATTTGGATTTGTTATGAAGAAGTTATGACGTTTTTACCCGAAACACCTATTTTTGACTAGTTTCAGGACTAGCCACAAACCCTATTTTCCACGGAGTGTAACTACAAAAATAGAACGCCCCACAAGCTTAATTTTTTACCACAGATAATTGGATATGTTTTCTCAATTGCATAGAAATTTCATGGTCTAAATCATTCTAGAAAAAAGTTGTTGCGATAATGGTGAGATGACCTGAAAAAAACATACCTTAGAAAGCATCATCAAAAGAATTTATCCTTCCTTGAATTCTGGCCTTATTTTCTTCACTTTCCTAAGCAATTCATCTTAGATATCCTTTGGTTACCTCAGACACCTATAGGTATTCAATATGCTCAAGTGTGTCTTAAATGAGAGAGTCTTGGCTCTTATTTATACTCTCCAAGTAGCTTCCTTAAAAACATTTTCTAGGTCACTTTGCCCACTTTCCTTATTTTAGGGTTAACCCACTTCTAATTTCTCCATTAACTTTATTATTGAATTAATTTATTTTGTATTCACTTTGAATTATAGTACACT
Organism: Picea engelmannii; assembly: GCA_009831015.1. Lineage (NCBI taxonomy): Eukaryota > Viridiplantae > Streptophyta > Pinopsida > Pinales > Pinaceae > Picea > Picea engelmannii. The sequence continues at coordinate 880,153 of ML781704.1, read as the reverse complement.
CATCACTTCACTTTATTATTTACCTTTTAAAATCTCTTAAACCACTTTGACTACTTTGACCTTTTGGGGCTTCTAGATGACATAAGAGGGTCCTCCAACTTCGTAAGGCCATAACTCTCAAACCGTGAGAAGTTATGTGACGTTCCACATACCACCAGAAATGGAATGACATGTAATATCCATATAGAATAGTATTACCTAAAAATATACCAAAACTCATATCGTTATCCATCAAACAAACTTGGGTCCATTACCCAAACCTGGGTTCTCCAACTTCTCATGGGCATAACTCTCTAACCGTGAGGAGTTATGTGATGTTCCACATACCACCGGAAATGGAATTCCAAGCACTATCCATCTAGGATAGTTTAACTGACAAATTCACTAGTGTTAATCTCATTATTCCACAAATAAGCATGGTTTCTCTAACCATACTTCTAGGATAACTCAATCCGCAAAGTGTCTTCCCATGAGGGCTTTCACCATAAGGGGACCACTTTGGAGTTCATTCATTTCTACTTATTTTCAACCATGAAAAGACAATAATGAGTCATCTTTACATAAAACAATCTTGGGTCCATTACCCAACCTTTGTGTTACGGGGCTTTCTTCAAGGGTTGACATCAATGACAACCAACCTTAATCAACACAAAACCTTCCTTCTAAGGCTCAATTAAAACAAATAAATGCATGTTGGGTGAAAAGGATTAAATGTTTGCAATAAATAATTGTTGAGTGTGGCATCATTAATACAAAAAGAGGTGATCCATTCCTAAATCTTGTTGATCTAACCAAAGAGTTAGAAGGCCCACACTTAATCATGGATTCAATACTCCTTTTAAAACATCAATTACAAGAACAATTGGACACCCTAAAGATTTCATGGGAAAGTGAGTTGAATGACTTATCTGAATATTCTGAAGAAGAAGTGGAGAAGTGGTTAATTCAATATGTAAATAAAAATGAATATATTGAAGATACACTTCACCAGTCAACCTTTGATTTTAAAGATATGAAAAACGAATTGTTTGAAACCAAGACTAAGCAAAAAACGATGGTTTCTCCCATGCGGGAGTATATTGAACATTGGTTAAAGAATTCCTTGGTTAAGATAACTGAAATAGATCAACAAGAAGTTATTAATATCAGTAAAGCACCTCCAACTCAATAGTCTATAAAGGAGACATTAATAGCAGATAACGAGGTTGACTTTCCATCATAGTAAGTCAAGTAGTCATCTCATTAAACTGTCAACTTTCTTTCTTTCTCAGTTAGCAGTCATCCAACCTTTTTTTCATGATATGTGAATACCGAAGGTCGATTCGTAATCATGTCTTTTTATTTTCTTTTAGTTCCTTTCATTTTTTGGTCCTCAAGAGTCCCATCCTAGTACATTTAGGACAAATGCATTACTTTCAATTGTTGTAAACTTTTACAAATATCTATTATTTTTTGAGATTCCCAGAGAACTATTTGGGACATTACATTAATGATTTCTCATACTTCGATTTTTAAGCATGAGATTTCCAATTCATTTCTATCGAAATCCTTTTTGAGTTTTAATTGTGTGATCATATTAAGTTCTCTGCATATGTGGTCCTTGTATTCCCTTTCTTCTAAATGACGTGTCCTTCTTTGCCTTATGCTATGATGGAAATGTCATTGTGTGAGATCACTTATTCTATTGTTTATAGTCTTGTATTATATTGTGAATATTTATTTTCTGGGAGAAGCCTCATCTTTTCTCATGTATTTTCTGCATGTGAATATTTGCTTCAAAAAAAAACTTGGTCCTCTCTCAAGCACTTTTGTATTCTTGTATTTTATTAAACAAAGAGGAGTACCACCTCTCTAAAAATGCAAGAGGATTTATCCTCTTGATGTTATATTAAAGACCTTAAACAATCTTTCATATCAACACTTGCGAGGCCTTTGGCAAGCAAAGACATGCTTGTACATAAAAAACAAACATTCCTTGAGGTTATACACACTTATAACAACTTGTACGCAATAGTTGTTGATTGCTTGAGGCCATACACAAAACTGAGTAAGTGTGTCACTACTCTTGTTTGACTTCTTGTTGAATGTGTTGGAAATACTGAGAGGGCGGGGATGAATTAGTATTACCTTGTTAAACAATTACCAGTTACTTTGTTCTTTTATTAATCACCACAATAGATCAATAATGGACTTGTATTTAAAATCAATTATATAAATATAATTAACATGAATTACAAGGTTTTATAAAGAATAATCTAAGATAATGAATGACACAAATCCTTTTTAGAGCACCAACTCATGGAGACACAAATCTCCTTCTTTAGGGCACCAACCCTAGGAAGTACCAACTCCCTTGTTTTAGGGAACCAACCCTAGGAAGCACCAACTCCCTTGTATTTAGGGCACCAACCCTAGGAAGCACCAACTCCCTTGTTTTCACACTTTACTTAGTAAAGGATATGAATCCTTCCTTTCTCCTCCCTTCCACCCTCACTGCGTAAGTATCATCAGTTCTTCTTCTTGGAATCTGATTCTGCTTTTGATCTTCTGATCTAGACTGTTGAGATGCTTTATTCTCACCATTCTTTCTTGTTTATATAGTCTTCCAACTGGTTTGAGATTTGAAGCATTGTGTCCCTTTATTTGAACTTTTAACCATTGCACCTCTTCATTTAAATGATAATATTAAACTTTAAATAATATCTTTTTCCTTTTTATTCTTTATTCATAATGCTCATGATTTAACTCTTCTTTAATCATGACTGTGTATTAGTTCATTAGTCTACAGATCTTGAATTGTTGTGAATTTGAGTCTTAATCAATGGGCACTCCCTTCAACCAAAATTCGTGTGACCGCGAGCTAAAAATCATGAGCTTATCCATTCCAAACATTGTTTTATTAGCGCTTTCTTCTTCCACCCCTATTATTCTATGTGGAAGCATATTCAAACGTTTGAGGGATTATTTACTTCTAGCCCCTTTAGCTTCTTTACCTTATCATGTGACCGGTGTTGGAACCAGGTTCTCCTGTACTTCGTCCTTCGATACTTCCAACCTTTGTAGTCATTCAATCCTCCCAAAGTACATTTCACTGAAGTGCGTATACTGTATTCAGTAATAGATCAAACGATCAATATTTAATCTTTCATTGGATGGACAATCTAGGATTATCCAGAGGCTTCAAACAAAATTACGATCAGGACTTAATCTACAATTGAGTGGACGGTTCTCATTCACTTCAGGACTTCGGTGCTTCGAATTATCTTAGCTGGTGGGAGAAGTTGGATATCCCCGAAGGATGTAGTCCTGAAGTGACGTGGCTTACCGATGTCACTGTTGACGTGGTACTGGCTGAGTGGCTAACATGTGCCACCTTGATTCATGACTTTCATATACATAATGTTCCAATTATACCTTGACACTTGTCACTAGCTAATTGGGCCATATGTCATATTTTTCTTCTGCCACCTGTCTCCCTCATGGATCATGGCTTTACACTTCATGGCTTCGGGAGTTTTGACAATTTTATACCATCCTTCGATCATTGTCGAAGTGTCAAATAGATCTATCACCGTAGATATTTTCTTGTCTTGATCGACGAATTCTATTAACTTCTAGATTTCTTGGTTTATCTGAGATTCTTATTGCCGGAGTAGGTCAATGTCATAGTTGGCCACCTTCTTCCTTTTAGCATGATCTGATGGTTTCAATATTCATTCTAGATCAACAGTTGATAGGATTTCCCTGCTCTTCCTCTGATATGACAGTCGACGGGAGTTCGCGAATTCGGGGCTTCGACCTTCGGGTAAACTTACATGTTTCAGACTCCTTTTCACTGAAGTGGCCAGTGCCAGATTTGACCACCTTCTTTCCTTTAGTGTGATCTAATGGTTCAATATTTCCATTCTAGATCAACGGTTGACAAGATTTCACGACTTCAGGGCTTCGACCTTTGGGTAAACTTACCTGTTTTAGACTCCTTTTTGCCGGAGTGGGCAGTGTCAGAGTTGACCACCTTCCTTCCTTTAGTGTGATATAATGGTTCATATTGCTACTACTTCATATGCGACGGTTGATTTTTAATCCTTCCCAAACTCTAACTTTACCTCAATATAACGATCCTGGATTGTCCCGAACTAAGAATGAACGGTTCCTGTAACTCGATCCTTTACAAAAGGATTTCTTTACTCACATAACTCTGTCACCTATGTTATTTCAAATGCATCATATCTTATAAGCTTCAATTAAAATTCTTCCTTCTGAGCTTTAGGTTTGTACTGGATTCTTCTGCACCTTATTGACATCAATGACAATAACGTACCACTGTGTCCAACATTCTCCCCCTTTGGAATTGATGACAACCTTTTCTTTGAAATATTTTTATTTATGCTACTTATCAATTTCCTCCCTCTTTGAAAACAATGACATAGGGGATATTTCTTCACTCCCCCTATGGCAATGCTCCCCCTGACCATGTGCACCTTTTTTTCTGATGCGACTTTTGTGGTTTTAATGAGGTATGTGAATTACTCCCAATTTTTGTCGAAGACTTTCAAAGGTACTTCTGGGCAAAGGTTTTGTGAATATGTCTGCAATTTGTTCTTTGGTGTCCACATACACTATTTTAACCACTCTTTGAGTAACCTGATCTCTTAAGAAATGGTATTTGATCGAGATGTGTTTGGTTTTAGAATGCATTACTGAATTTTTAGAGATACTTATGGCACTAGTGTTATCACAATTAATAGTAATGGGATCATCATATCTTATTTGTAAATATTCTAATGTTTACTTCATCCAAAGACCTTGTGTGCAGTAGGATGCAACAACAATGTATTATGCCTCTGCTATGGATAGTGATGTGGATGTTTGTTTCTTACTTATCCATGCTACCAGACATTTTCCTAAAAAAATGCTCCTCCACTAGTGCTTTTCCTATCATCTATACTACCAAACCAATCGACATCAGTGTATGCAGTTAGATTGAAGTCTTTATCTTTTGGATACCATAATCCAAGTTCTAAGGTGCCTTTAAGATATCTGAATATTCTCTTTACTTCTTTTAAGTGATTTTCTTTAGGTGCGTATTGAAATCTCCCCACGAGTCCTACAACTTGCATGATGTCAAGTCTTGTTGTTGTTGAATAGAGCAGAGTTCCAACCATTGATTTGTACATCGTTTGGTCCACTTTTGGTGAGTCATCTTCTAGGATTAGTTTACATACAGTGACCATGGGAGTACTCATAGGTTTACTGTCTTCCATTTGGAATTTCTTTAGCATTTCCTTGATATATTTCGCTTGGGAAACAAATATTCCTTTTTCTGTTTGAGTTACTTGTAAACCTAAGAAGAAGGACAATTATCCCAGCATAGACATTTCAAATTCTTCTTGCATTTTGGTTGCAAACTTTCTTCTTAGTAAAGTAAGATTACTTCCAAATATGATGTCATCTACATATATCACCGCAAAAATCATGTTTTGATCCTCAATTTTGATGTATAAGTTGATGTCAGTAATCCCTCTCTTATATCCTTGTTTTTGTAGGTACTAATAAATCCTTGAGAACCATGCTCTAGGGGATTGTTTAAGACCATACAAGGCATTTTTTTTATCTTGCACACATAGTACTAATTTTCTGTTAACATGAATCCTTTTGGTTGCTCAACATATATTTCTTCTTCTAGTGTTCCATTAAGGAATGATGACTTGACATCCATCTGATAGATTTTGAAATTTCTGAAGCATGTAAATGCTAGGAACATTCTAATGGCCTCAAGTCTTGCTACTGGAGAAAAAGTCTCTTCAAAATCAATACCTTCCACTTGGGAATATCCTTTGCAAACTAATCTAGATTTTTTCTTTATAATCTCCCCATTTTCATTTAGTTTGTTCTTGAAGATCCACTTGGTTCCTACCACATTCTTGTCCTTGGGTATTGGAACTAGTTCCCATGTATGGTTCTTCTCTATTTGGTCTAGTTCTTCATCCATTGCTTTTATCCAATATTTATTTTTTCTGGATTCTTTAAATGACTTAGGTTCTATCAGGGATAACATTGCTTGTTCTACGTCAAATGTGAGTTTCCTTCTTGTTTCCACTCCTGCATTTTTATCTCCAATAATCTAACTTTCGAGATGGTTCTTTTGAACTCCTTTTGATGGAGATTTTGGAAAGGGTGTTTCTTCATTGTCTTCTTCATCAATATACAATTCATTTTCCTGTGTTTCATTATCATCATCTTCTTGCTGAGATTCTACATCATCATCTTCTTGCTGAGATTTTTTTTTATCAATTTTTTATTTGCTCTTCTTTAGTTTTAGAGCATCTATCTTTACATTGGCACTTTCCACTATCTTTAGTAGTCTAAGATTATAACATCTGTATGCTTTCTTATTAGGTGAATACCCTAAAAATATGCCTTCATCAGATCTTGGATCAAACTTCCCTAAATTATATTCATCATTCTTAATGTAACATTTACTTCCAAAAATTCTAAAGTGTTTTTACAGATGTTGACTTGCCAAACCATAGTTCATAAGGATTTTTGTTATGGTTGGGTCTCAATTGAGCTCGATTAAGTATGTGGACTGTTGTGTAGATTGCATCTCTCCATAATTTTTATGGAAGCTTGGCTTCATTTAGCATGGTTCTTGCAACTTCTTGAACTGTTCTTTTTTCCTTTCTACCACTCCATTCTATTGAGGAATCCTGGGAGCTGAAAAATGTCTTTTGATACCATGATTTTCACAAAATTGAATGAACTATTTAGAGGCAAATTCTCCTCCATTGTTTGATCTCAGACATTTAATTTTGAGATCTGTTTCATTCTCTACAAGGGCTTTGTATGTTTTAAACTTCTCAAAGGATTATGAATTTTCTTTTAGAAAGTATACCTAGGTCAATCTTGTGTAATCATCAACGATCAACATAAAATAATGTTCACCATAAGTACTTTTAGTTCTGGTAGGTCCACATAGATCTGTGTGAATAAGTTCTAATGGTTTTGTTGTGGAATTTTCTTTCATTTTGAGCCTAACTTTTGTTTGCTTCCCTATTTGACAATGTTTACAAATAGGATTTGAAGGCTTTATAATCTTTGGCAGATCCCTTACTACGTCCTTCTTATTGGCTTTGATTAAGTTTTCAAAGCTTATATGTCCTAACCTTCTATGCCATAGCCAAATTTCATCTTCTTGACCTAAACAACATTTTTCTTCTCCTTCCATGTCAAGGATGTACACATTGTTGGATGTTCTTGGTGCAACTACCACTAGCTTCCCTGTATCTTCTATTCTTATCTCACATTTCTGAGAATCAAAGGTAAGTATGTTACCTTGATCACATGTTTGACTTACACTTAGGAGATTAGGCTTAATATTTTCTACTAAAAGTACATTTTCTGCTTTGGCCCTGTTATTCCCTAGGCTAACAGTGCCTTTTCCAAGTATCTTGGCTGACACATCATCTCTAAAGGTGACTTTTCCTTTTTATTTCTTTGTTAACTTGAGAAATTTTCTTTGATCTCCATTCATGTGTTTATAACATCCATTGTCTATATACCACTGACATCCTTTGTTTTCTCTACTTGCTTTTTCTTCCATACTTTTTTATTGTTGGGAATATTTATCTCTTTGACATACTTTGAAAATCTACATTCACTAGCTTCATGTCCATAGTTATTAAATTTGAGGAATTATATATTGTAATCTTGTAATGGAGAGAACAAATTATAGTTTCTTTTATCTGTATTGAACTTCTAAATTCTTTGGACATTTTTTGGATTGTGCCTTCTATAGGCTTTACAATGTACTGCTTTGTGTCCAAAACTATTGGAGGAATAGCAATATCCAAGGAAGACATATTGATATATGTTAGAAAGATTTATTATGGTGATTGCATTCTCCTTGTCATCTTTTTCTTTAGTAGGGGATGTTGATTTCTGTTGATTTGGGACGGTCTCTAATGGAATCATCCTTGCATTATTATCTTCTCTTCTTAAGGGAATTTAAAGAGAATTTGCATAATTGAATGGTCTTTTGACAGATCCTTGTGATGCAGAAGTTGAGTCTTGGGTGTATCCCAAACTAGTCTTGTTATTTGGTGACCTCTGACTACTGATAATTTCATCCAAGATCTTTGAACTATTTTCAAATTTTGATCCCTTCTTTTCTTTCTCAACTTCACCTTTTAGTAGATCAATCTAAGCTTCTAGCTTCTCACATACTTGTTTTCTATCATTGAGTTTTTTAAAATGAATTCTTCAATTCTTTTAGCTTCCCAGAGATGGGACTTCAAATCACTGATGATATGCTCTGATTCTTTGATAGTTCTTGATGCATATATTTCTCTTGATTGATGTGATTCTTCAAATTATTGAAATTGTGCCCTAAGTAGTTTGTTCTTATTTTTACACTTTCTTAGTTCCTCCAGAGCACTATTCAGTTCAGCTTCTAGATCTACTTCACCTTCACTTTCAGAGTTTTCTTCATTATCTATATTATTATTTTGAGTGTTCATTCCCATAAATAGAAGATCAAAATCTTCATATTCACTCATGTCTGAAGAGCTGATGTCTTCTTTGGAGTAGAAGTTTTTCTTTTCTTATAAAATTTCTTCTTTTATTGGTTTTTCTGGCTGTGGGATTCTTAATCATCATTATCCTCCTACTTGGGATAGGGACATTTGTTAGAAAAGTGTATGATTCTGCCAGAGTTGAAACTTGAAGGGTAACTTTCCTTTATATTTTCCAAATCCTTTTTGGCGTTTCTTTATAAAGTTGGCCTCTTCTACATTTGATATGTCTGATTGATCTTCATTATACATATGTTCCTGTTTCTTATTTTCGTTATATTCCTTAAAGGTTGTTTCTCCTTTTATGGTTTTTCGTCCCCTGTTCTCATCTCATATGTTGTAAAAATTCCATGAAGCTGATCTACTATGAGTTTGTCAAGTTCTGGTCTATCTTCAATTGTGGAAATCTTGGCATCATATCTCATAGGTAATGACCTTAAGATATTTTGTATAATAGGTTTATCGGTAAGTTCTTCTCCTGCTTCTCTGTTTGAGTTAAATAGCTCATCTACCCTATGAAAGTATTCAACATTGTTCTCTTCTTCTTTCATCTTCAAATTTTCAAACTGACTTCTATAGGTTTGTAGTTTGGCTTCCTTGACTTTTCTATCTCCTTCATATACAACCTCCAATTTGTCCCATATTTCCTTAGCTGACTTACAATGCATTACCTTCACACATATAGAATTTGTCAATCCTCCTAGAATGGCATTACCTTCTCTTGAGTTGTCATTGCAAATATTATTTCCTGTAGTATCTGTGGGTGGAGCAACTGGTGCAGTGTATCCACCTACAACAGATTGCCAAACATCAAAACCAAGAGCCAACATGTAGATTTTCATTATTATTTTCCAGAGAGCATAACCACCTTTGTTAAACAATGGTGCTTTGTTGGAATACATTCCCTCTTGCTGATCCATTTCTTTTATGATCTACCTTATAGTTATTAGACTGTGCTAAAGGCACTCACTCTGATACCAATTATTGGAAATACTGAGAGGGGGGGTGAATTAATATTACATTTTTAAACAATTAGCAGTTACTTTTTTATTTTATTAATCACCACAATAGATCAACAATGGAATTTTATTTAAAATCAATTATATAAATATAATTAACATAAATTACAAGGTTTTATAAAGAATAATTTGAGATAGTGAAGGATACCAATCCTTTTTAGAGCACCAACTCTTGGAAACACAAATCCACTTCTTCAGGGCACCAACCCTAGGAAGCACCAAATCCTTTTTTTTTATGACACCAACCCTAGGAAGCACCAACTCCTTTGTATTTAGAGAACCAACCCTAGGAAGCACCAACTCCCTTGTCTTTAGGGCACCAACCCTAGGAAGAACCAACTACCTTGTTTTCACACTTTACTTATTAAAGGATATGAATCCTTCCTTTCTCCTCCCTTCCACCCTCACTACATAAGTATCATCAGTTCTTCTTATTGGACTCTGCTTCTACTTTTGATCTTTTGATCTAGACTGCATAGATGCTTTCTTCTCACCATTCTTTCTTGTTTATATAGTCTTCCAACTCGTGTGAGATTTGAAGCATTGTGTCCCTTTATTTGAACTTTGAACCATTGCACCTCTTCATTTAAATGATTATATTAAACTTTAAATAATATAATTTTTCCTTTTTATTCTTTATTCATAATGCTCATGATTTAACTCTTATTTAATCACGACTGTGTATTAGTTCATTAGTCTACAAATCTTGAATTGTTTCGAATTCGAGTCTTAATCAATAGGTGATCCCTTCAACCAAAATTCGTGTGACCGTGAGCTCGAAACCACAAGCTTATCCATTCCAAGCCTTGTTTTATTAGTGCTTTCTTCTTCCGCCCCTATTCTTCTACATGGGACCATATTCAAATGTTTGAGGGATTATTTACTTCTAGCCCCTTTAGCTTCTTTACCTTATCACGTGACCGGTGTTGGAACCAAGTTCCCTGGTACTTTGTCCTTCGGGACTTCCGGCCTTTGCAGTCATTCGATCCTCCCGGATTACATTTCGTCGAAGTGCATATAATTTATTCACTAATAGATCGAACAATCAATATTTAATCTTTTGTTGGATGGAAGATCTAGGCTTATACAGAGGATTCAAACAAAATGATGTCCAATACTTAATATGTAGTTGAGTGGACAATTCTCGTTCACTTTGGGACTTTGACGCTTCAGATTATTTTAGCTGGTGGGAGAAGCTGGATATCCCCGGAGGATGTAGTCCCAGAGTGACGTGGCTTGCTGAAGTCACTATTGATCTGGCATTCGCTGAGTGGCTACCACATGTTACCTTGATTCGTGACTTTCGCATACCTAATGTGCCAACTATACCTTGACACTTGTAACTAGTTGATTGGGTCACGTGTCATATTTGTCTTCTCCCACCTGTCTCCCTCCTGGATCATGGCTTTACACTTCATGGCTTTGGGAGTTTTGGCACTTTTATACCATCCTTCGATCATTTCCGAAGTGTTGAATAGATCTATCACTGTATATCTTTTCTTGTCTTGATTGACGACTTATGTTAACTACGGGGCTATGGAGTTTGAGATTTCTTGGTTTATCTGAGCTTCTTATCATCGGAGTAGGTCAATGCCAAAGTTTGCCACATTTTTCCTCTTAGCACAATCTGACGGTTTCAACATTCATTCCAGATCAACGGTTGACAAGATTTCCTTGCTCTTCCTCTGATTCGACAATCGACGAGAATTCGCAACTTCGGGGTTTCAACCTTCGGGTAAACTTACATGTTTCATAATCCTTTTCACCAAAGTGATCATCACTGGAGTTGACCACCTTATTTCCTTTAGTGTGATCTGATGGTTAAACATTTCCATTCTAGATAGACGGTTGACGAGATTTCACAACTTCGGAACTTTGGCCTTCGGGTAAACTTACCTGTTTTAGACTCCTTTTCACCGGAGTGGTCGGCATCGGAGTTGAACACCTTCTTTCCTTTAGTGTGATATGACAGTTCATAATGCTACTGCTTCAAATATGACAGTTGAGTTTTAATCCTTCCCAACCTATAACTTTACCTCGATCTAACGATCCTGAATTGTCCCGAACTAAGAATGAATGGTTCATGAAACTCAATCCTTTACAAAATGATTTATTTCCTCACAAAAATATTTCTCCTGTGTTATTTCAAATGCGTCAACTCTTCTGAACTTTGATTAACATTCTGCCTTCTGAGCTTTGGGTTTATACTGGATTCTTCTGCACCCTATTGACATCAATGAAAATATCGTACCACTGTGTCCAACAAAATGCTTTTCTATAGAAAACATATGGATTTCAACAAAATTCATTAATATCTCTCTACAACAACATTTCTTATTCTCTGTAGCTGGGGGAAGTATCATTAAACAATCATCTAGCATTTTTTTGCTTTGTCAAGTCGCATCAAGCAAATCATTTTTTTTTTTTTTTACATTATCTTATGCTCATTACTTGCTACAGTTAATGTGTGTGTAGAGATATGTATGTATGTATGTATGTATGTATGTATATACAATACATACACACATACATATATATGTACGTACGTACGTACGTATATACATACATACATACATATGTATGTATGTATGTATGTACATACATACATATATCAATTGGGTTTAGCTTGGGTGGTTTTGATTGTTGATGTTTTGGTAGCTGTGGGAGTATATTTCCCTCATATATGAACTTTCTTAGATGCAAAGAAGATTCTGGAAGCAAGAGATCCATTGGATAGATGTTGAAATACCCTAGAAGAGAATTTGACCCATAAGGATAAAGTATAATGAAAAGACAACTTCCCAGAAGAGAAGTCAGCCCATCTAGAAGGACAGGAAGACTATAAATAGAGGATGTCTTGGCTCATTTGATCACTCACTCACACTGTCTCATCCACCCATAAGTAAGGCGCAAGTTTGGAGAAGGTGATGCAGTAGCTGCAGTGATGTAGTTCCTTCTTGTTTAGTCTTTTGGTATCTCTCTCTTGTGCACTACTCCTTGAGGAGGTGTGCTACCTTGGTATGGTGTAGTTGTTGCAATTGTGGTGGTATTTTTGTTTGAGCTAGCCTTTGTGCTAGGATTTGTTTGATTGGACTTGCTTTGTGAATGGAATCTATCTAAGAAAGGTTGTTGGGTTTTCCCCCCATTTGGGGTTTTCCCAGGATAAATCTCTTGTGTTCTTTTTATCTCTTGTTTATGTTGCTACTACTCAATACATGATATATATATGTTAATGGTAATGAAGTAAAAGAACACAAGTAACACTAATGCTCTGTAAATAAGGAAAATATAACAAGGATGAATGATTATTATCCTCCCCACCTAGGTTCAATTCCTTCAAGTGACATGTTGAGATCTTGATGAGTATATTATTGTAATGGCTTTGAGCCATGTTGATGATTGGCCTTGTGCATAAAGTAGTGTAACTTGGAAAAAAAAAAGATGTGTGTGAATTAGCTTTAGCTTGGGTGGTTGGAAGGAATGATTATTATCCTCCTCACCTAGGTTCAATTCCTGCAAGTGACATGTTGAGGTCATAGAGAGTATATTGTTGTAATGGATTCAAGCCCTATTGTTGACCAATCTTGTGCCTTGAATATTCTAGGGTTTACACTAGGTGCCATCCTCAAAATGAGGGGAAGTACTCGAGGGATTTCCCGGGGCAGTGAAACATGAATATATATATATATATATATATATATATGTATATGACCTGGAAAAAAATGTATGTGTGTGTGTCTACACACATACACACATATATAAGTATACATGTGTGTGCACACACTCATATACATACATGTCAATTAGGTTTATCTCGGATGGTTGGAAGGAATGATTGCTATCCTCTCCACCCAGGTTCAACTCCCATAAGCGACATTTTGAGCTCTTAACGAATATATTTTTGTAATGGATTTGAGCCTTGTTGTTGATTGGCCTTATGCCTTAAATATTCTAGGGTCTACCCTAGGTACCATTCTTGAAATGAGGGAAAGTAATTAGGGGTTTTCCCTGGGTAATGTAACTTGGAAAAAAATTGAAACACACACACACACGCACACATAGTATTTTTATTTTTTCCACGTTACATTTCTTAAGGAAAACCCCGGAGTACTTCCCCTCATTTCAAGGATGGTACCGAGTGTAACCCTAGAATATTCAAGGCACAAGGTTGGTCAACAAAAAGGATAAAAATCAATTATGGGAGTTGAACCTGGGTAGGGAGGATAACAATCATTCCTCCCAACCACTTGAGCTAAATCCAATTGACATCTCTCTCTCTCTCTCTCTCTACACACACGCACACATTCTAGGCTACATTGCTTAAGGAAACACCTCGACTAATTCCCCTCATTTAGAGGATGTTACCCAAGGTAAACCCTAGAATATTCAGGGCACAAGGTCAGTCAACAACAAGGCTCAAATCCATTACAACAATATACTCGTTAAGATCTCAACATGTCATTTGTGGGAATTGAACCTGGGAAGGGAGGATAACAATCATTCCTCCCAACCAGCCAAGCTACGCCCAATTGACATATGTGTGTGTGTACACACACACACACACACACACACACACACGTGTGTGTGTGTGTCAATTGGGTTTATTTTGAGTGGTTGGGAGGAATGATTTTTAACCTACCTAGCTAGGTTCAATTCTCATAAGTGACATGTTGAGCTCTTAACGAGAATATTATTGCAGTGGCTTCAAGTGGGAAACCCAATGGACATCCACATGAATCCTAAGGAACACACACTCCCTCAACCAACAAGATTCTTGGAAGGCTCACTCTCTTATCTTATTGGAGGACAAGAACAATTGGGCACAAGTCCCAAGGAAGTAGTTGATCAGATCTAACTAACTAGTTGTTAGAAGATAGTTGTAACTTGACCCATTCAAGCCATCATGTAATAACAAGAAAATATATAAACATGCCCTCTATTATAAATAAATCCATGGTCATTTTTCTCTTAGTTTGGTTATAGTATTCATGTTTTCATGTTCTAGTTAAATTCTTGAGTGTTGTTATTGCAGATCAAATGGTATCAAACCTTCAATTTGAGATGCTTTTGCTCGAGTGAGTTTCCAACATAGATATTTCCTTTTTTTTTAATAACACTTATGACAAAGAGTTCTACAGTCTGGTACAAGAATTGAAACAATGGAGCCATTACATCCTAGGGAAAGAAACAATCCTCCACACAGATTATCATCCGTTGATTTTCATCAATTCTTAGACTAAGATACATGAGCAATGCCATTTAAAGTGGGTCACTTACATTCAATAATTGAATTTGGTGATTAAATACAAGAAGGGCACATCTAATTAGATGGTTGATCACTTGAGTCATCCCTATACACATACACTTCAACTCTTGGATGTGCCTTGTGTTGCCTATGAGTCTTGGAATCCTCTCTATGCTTCTGATCCCTTCTTTGTAGAGATATGGGTTGTTGTGAAACATCCCACCAAGTTCAATCAAACACAATTTATGGATTATACAATTAGATATGGGTAGCTATATAGACTCAACCAATTATGCGTCCCAACTTCTAAAGAACGTCTTACTCTGATTAAAGAGGCTTATGCGTCCTCCTATGTTGGCCTTTTTGGGTCTCTGAAAATAGTTAAGAACTTGCAGCGATATTTCTTTTGGACTTCTATGACTCATCAAGTGGAGCATTTTATCCATGCTTGTGCCTTGTGTAGTCAGCATAAACTTGCCAATCAAAAATTTGGTTTGTATCATCCCCTTCCTCTACCTTCCCACCCTTGGGACTCTATTTCCATGGATTTCCTTAATGGTTTACCTATGACCTTACGCAAACATGATGCTATCTGGGTTTTTGTTTGTCATTTCTCCAAGATGGATCTTTTTATCCCTTGCAATAAGACCACTACTGATGCCAAACTACAAACTTGTTCTTTTGTAATGTTTGGCCACACTTTGGCCTTCCCGCTAGCATCATCTTTGACCGTGATGCTCACTTTCTCAACACCTTTTGGAAAACATTGTAGGATTTAATAGGTTGTAAAATCAAATATTCTACTTCCTTCCATCCCAAACAGATGGCCAAACCAAGGTAGTTAACCATAGCCTTGTCCATGCT
The DNA here is from genome assembly GCA_009831015.1 of Picea engelmannii. Taxonomy (NCBI): domain Eukaryota; kingdom Viridiplantae; phylum Streptophyta; class Pinopsida; order Pinales; family Pinaceae; genus Picea; species Picea engelmannii. The sequence goes on along the minus strand of ML781704.1, from coordinate 864,452 downwards.
CTTTGCATTCAATTTTCCAAAACTAAACAGTGGGATACAACCCTCCATATCAATCAACATAGTTATAATCATGTTGTACATATTCTACTGGGATCTCTCTTTTTGAGGCCTGCTTTGGATATAAACCTTTATCCCCTTATGAACTTCCACTCACCTTGCAGCCTTTTGGCACTCCACACCAACAAAATGAACAAACATCTGCCCTTTCATTTTTGTAGAATTGAGCACGCAAACATGCCCAAGTCTTTAAAATGATAAGGGAATCCCAACAACACTACAAATCCTGCCATGACACTCACCATTCTCCTATGTTTTTTACTCCTAGTGACGCAGTTTGGTTTTACATGGAACGCTAGCATTTTAAATCCCAACATCATCACAAACTGAAGTGTCTATGTTATGGCCCTTATATTGTTCTCCAATGGATTGGGGACAATGATTATCGCCTTGAATTCCCACCCCAACTAGGAGTTCATGATGTGGTTAATGTGAAAAATTTGAAACACTATGAACCCCCATTGCTTGAAGATAATGTCACCGTCTCTCATCCTGTTGAGTTAGTCCCTGATTTCTGGCCTCCCTTACTACAAGACACCTTACTTGAAACTCGCCATACCACCACCCATAATCAACAACATACCTCTTATCTTGTTGGGCGCATAGGCCAAACTCCTACTGAGGTTCAATGGTTTTTAGAAGTTTCCATTCACCAACATTTTCTTCATTTACTGACGGAAGTGGGGACACTTCCTGGCTTAAATAGGGAGGAATTGGGCAATCCAACGGACATCCACATGAAACCCAATGAAGATGCACTCCCTCATCCATTGGGATTATTGGAAGGCTCACTCTCTCAACTTATTAGCGGACAAGAAAAGTTGGGCACAAGTCCTAAGGAAGTAGTTGATCAGATCTAACTAACTAGCTGTTAGAAGCTAGTTGTAGCTTGACCCATTCAATCCATCATGTAATAACAAGCATATATATAAGCCTATCCTCTATTATAAATAAATCCATGGTCATTTTTCTCTTAGTTTGGTTATAGTATTCATGTTTTCATGTTCTAGTTAAATTCTTGAGTGTTGTTATTGCAAATCATCGAGCCTTGTTGTTGACCAACTCTGTGCCTTGAAGATTATAGTGTTTGCCCTGGGTACCATCCTCAAAATGAGAGGAAGTACTTGGGTGTTTTCCTCGAGCAATGGAACCTAAAATTTGTTTTTAAAAATATATAGATTAGTGTGCATGTGTGTGTGTTGTAATCTTATATTACACTTGAATGGTAATGGGGGATTAAGACTATTCCAAGTATGAGCATATGGACATTCTCATTCTCTTGCCTTGACCTTTAAATGGAAGAGTGATAAAAGTGGAGGATATCCATTGAAAGTTGACAAGTCAAATAATTCTTCTTATTGAGATTGCTTGGGACGTTCCTTTCTTTGCTAAACAGAAGAGTAATAATGATTGTTGTAGTGAGTTGTTAATTGTTTTTCAAAGTGTTGGGGTGTGGTGAAATGAAGTCAAGATTGGAATTAGATATTGTACAAAAATGTTCTTTCGTTTGATTATTCAAAATATAAGCCTTGAGAATGTGTTGGACACAATATGGTCCCAATTAAATGTTCCTCAACTAGAGTAAGAGGAATTCAGCCTTGGGCATTGACACAAACATTACCACACAAATTATAACCAATTGAAATCAAGAAACCATAGATATGAGCATTGCAATGATTGAGTGTACACATTGCATTCTTGTTATCTAATTGAACAATAGCCACAACCGCTCATTACTGGCTAGATAAAAATCTTGAGTATTGGGTAGAGTACGCAACATATGTATTAGTATTTCATCTAAAGGAGTCATTAGTGTTTCATAATAAATTAAGTTGAGAAAAAATATATTTTTTGATTGGTATATTTCAAAGCAGAGGTTGCTCCATTTTAGCATTGACACTTTGTAGTTGTTTCCCACTTTTGGCATTTTCCTTAGCATTACCATCCCAACAAGCAGAACCATCCTTTCATAGCTTAGGAGGAGGAGAAAGTAGAGGATCTATGTTGTGAAGCATGTGGAATATAAGCCCCACATTAAGAAACCACCAAATCTCAAGCTTGGATCCCTTCGACATACTTCTCACCTTTCAACTTACAAAGGGAGGAATATTGATGATGATTGTCATACTCAAGTTTTGACAACAACAATAATGTTGCAAAGATTTCATCACTTGTGATAAATCGATAATTGGGATGTTGATTGACACTATTTATGTGTCATTTTATAAGAACAATATTGTGGACATTTCGTTCACCTTAATGTTCATTAGACCTATCATTGATGCTTAGCATTTGGTTGGGCTGTTAGGCATTTTTAGAGAAGGGTCAAACTTAAAGCTAATTCATTTCTTATAATTGGTTCTCATAAGATATTGGAGTTCACATCAATGGATAAAGTACAAATATTGGAAGTCGCATCTTCAAACAATGGGATCTCAGATTCTCAACATCAAGATTTGGTGGTTTCTAGGCACATTTTCATAAAAGCTCAATTTAGGAGTTTTAGATAGAAGATTGAGATGAAACTAGTTTGTGCAATAGTTCTTGTTTCCTTGTTGGTATAATTATTTAGACTTGTGATTAGGGGAGATTGTTAGGCTACGAGTCCCTAGAAAAGCAAGAAATCTTAAATCATCTTTTTATGAGTTGTCATACTTATCCATGATGAGGTGCCATTCTTATTCACTGTTGAGTTTTCAGTTAGAGGGAATATCTAGACCCAGAGGTGGTTACATCCATGTACTATATATTGATATCATTGGGATGGATATTTTGTTGAGATGGCTAAAGCCCTTTCTTCTAGTTCTTGTGTCATGTCTCATTGCATAGTTTAATAACTTTCACATGATAATTTGGGTCTTCCATTCTACTTTCGAACTTGAACATTGCATCTTGTGGTGGTTTGCAACATACATCTTCCCACACTTTGATCGATATCTTCCTTTCACCTCAAAAGAACATTGCAATAATCATTTTGTGAGGTAGTAGGTTTCCTTCTACTAAGGATACACATTTATCATCTATTTTCTTTGCTTGCATGTTGAATGGCATTATTCTTTGCATTATTCGATTGCTTCCTTTTGTTACATATTTTTTGAGATCTAGAAAGTTATTGGTTACTGTAGGAGGATTTTGCGAACTTGGATATGTTATCCCCGATATCTAGGGATAACTAGGAGATCATGTCTTGAGGCCCACATGGTCCTAGACATGGAGTACCGAGAGCGATATTGACTTGATCATGTATCTGGAGGGCCCATCTTTCTTCTTCTTAGCTAGACTTGTCCTGTTAGCAGTAGCAGCTTCTATCACTACCGGCCTGGGCTTGCATCAGAGAGGATTCTTGCTCCATGAGGTAATTGGTTCGAGGTATCATGGTATGTGTCATATTTGATTGTTATAACCTTCTTATATATGCATTAGGTTCCTTTCATTTCGGATGACTGCTTGGATCTTACACTAATCCACTTGACCATTGCTGGGGTGATTGATGGGGCAACCTAGCAAGCTGGTATTCATGGGTTTTGGTTAGCCACTAAAGTGGATTTCTAGAGCCATCGTCCGCTCCCACCATCTTACCACTTTTACATCTTATACC
>ML781704.1:848919-859325 GCA_009831015.1 Picea engelmannii | reverse complement strand
TTAGGGTTTTGAAAAGCCTTGTCCCCAAGCAACACTTTTCAGCCCTAGACTTATAGTTTGAAGCTAGCCGTTTTGCTAAAGAGTTCTAAGGAAAGAGGGAGGAGCATGAGGCCTAGCTTTAGCTACACCGGAATGAGCCTCCTTCCCTTTGGGTTTTGACTTGGTGGCCCTGCCATTGCAGCACCATCAAGCCTAACTCTCCCATCCTTAGATTTAGATTCTTCTAAGCCATTAGCTTTACTCCTTGACTCCATTTACCCTAAGGCACTAGTCCTAACCTAAAACGTTGAGCTTTTTGTGCTAAAACAACTCTTTCAAACTCTTTGAATTTGAGACCCTAACTAACCCTAGCGTCTAGACTAACCCTAATTGTTGATGATGTCTTGCCTTATTTAAACTTGTGCTTGGACTAAAAGTTGCGGCTGACTCATCTCTTGATAGCCATAGAGGTTTTAAGCATTTTCATTGGTTAATTTAGCCAAACGTCCACCTCTTTGACTAGCTAACTTAAACCCTAACCAACAACATTATAGGTGACGTCATACTTGTTAAAAACCCTTGTTTGGCCTTAAAACGTTTTTGACATTGTCACCCTTTTTGATTGGCATTGATGTGTTGAGCATTTTCATTGTTCTATTTTGTAAAACGACCACTTCTTTGTCTCTCAAACTAACCTAATTTAGGCCTGACGTCACCTTAGTAGCATCAGCAATATTGATGACGTCAAGCCTCTCTTTAACCATTATTTGAGTATAAGAATTTGTGATTTGGTTGGCATTGAAGAATAGAATACTTTCTTTGGCTTATTGTGCAAAACGTTCACTTTTTGCCTCCCAAAAACTAGCATGAATTAGCGCTGACGTCACCTTAAATCTGCAATAGTGACGCAGCAACAATATTTATATATGAGCAGGTTTATGATATCTACTGCATTGTGATATAATAAGGTTAATTTTGTACATTGAATGCAAGTATCAGTTTGTACTTATTGAAGAAGTTTTATAAGCCTTTGTCTTTATTAGTAATCATTGACTTTGTCAATAATTACATTTAATCATTGCTCATATATATGTTGAAGATAGTCATTAATGTTTTGAAGTACTAACCACTGCAGCACATTTTAGTTTTATTTGTCTTGTCTCGCAAACAGGTGCCCTTATCAGTGGAATATCTTCTTTGACTATCTCCATCTTTCGGGCAGTAATTTGTGAAGGGAAAGCCTATTTTAACCTTTGACCCTTTGAACCTTTGATCCTTTCCTTTCAGAACCCCAGATTACTAGGGACGTCTCCCTTGGTATTAGCCACCCTAAATAGAAAGAGCTCCCCATCGAGGTGACAGTGGGTGGGGAAGCTCCTGTTATGCCAGTTTGAAGCCTTGACTCAAGCTACCTAAACCCTTCCTACAAACTGTGCGATAACATGATACATAGAGGAGGCCCTACCCTATCTATTTTTTTTCACTACAAGGAAAACACCTTGTAGCAGAGGATTTGGTGTTACAAGATTTGGCAAAATTTTCAAAAAAACCTCTGCTATTTAAAGAAGAGGTTTTTTTTCCCCGGTGCTTTTATTGTCAAAATGCACCAGTGTGCTCTTAACCAACCTACATCAATACCTTTATATAAGACAAACAAACTAGTGAGATTATAATTATTACACATTGGTTTCAACTTTTTTGTTGTATGTAGAGCATCGATGCTCTTATAATTTCTTTGCACTGGCTTCGATTGTTTGCATATGAAGCACTAGTGATTTTTAGTCTCTGTACGCCCCAATGCGTTTAAATTGTAGTGAGCCCCTGTGCATTTAAGCTAACCTACACCACGGTCCTTGTATAATTAGTACGTACCAATGGTTGTATTACCATGTGCATAGAAGTGTAGTGAAATTTCAAATATTCTAGGTGATATGTCGGCACCATTATTTTTACTGAGCATCAGTGCATATATTGTACTTAAAGCACTAGTGTATACATTATATTAGAAGCTCAATGCATTTACTAAATGTAAATCACCGGTGTGTGCATTATATTTAGATCCCTAGTGCGTATTTTAAACATGGGCATTGTAAAATTTTGAAATGATAAATATTATTGTACATTATGTCATTTAGGAATGGTGTTTTTTCTCAATAGTTCGCACCAATGCGTTTGTATAATTAATGGGAACCGATGTGTATGATGCCTCAAAACGCACCGCTTTTTATATTATGGCATGCACCGTCTAGTGAGTTCATAAGAATACAACGCACTGATATGTATATATTTTAATTAATTGTTTTGTTTTTACAAATTTTCAATTAATCATCTCAAAATCAATTTTTTTTTTTTTTTAACTGGGAATTTTTTTATTAAAAATACTACAGACAAGCTGCAGTAAAGGAGGAAATACATCTGTATATATGATATTTTAGACCTTAAAAAACCATTGGTCTGATTTATGCTAAAGCCTTCATAGCCCTATAAATGTCACGGATATACATAAACATATGTCCAAATACATTCCCAGTGTAGTGTCTATAAAAGATACCTAAAATACAGATACAAAAACAGAACATTAGGAGGGTTGGATAAAATCATGGGATAAAGCTAAGGGAGGACTTCTCATCAATTCGAAGAGTGCTTTTTGGTCCCTTAGAGAAAAAATGTCTTGTTGGCCGTGTTAGCACTAAGTAAATTTCCTAGGATGAGGAGGCAACTCGCAAAGGTAACCACAAAACCACTTCAGAACTGAAACTAGCCTTTTAGTTCAGAGAGGGAACTCTCTTGTCACTTGGTTTATAAAAATGGATTTTATTTGAGGAATAGTGGCTATATTTTTGAACATGTGAAAATATTTTATGGGGTTTGTTGGCTGTTAACACATAAGATTGTATTATAATTTGAGATAATTTCCCAAAATACAATTGCTATAAGAGGGTTCCTGTACTTTTGGACAACTTGACTTCAAGTCAGTTTTTCAGGGGTTTTGAGAAGGCATTTGTAGTGCTTGATGATTCCATTGTGTAGCAAACATCATAAGATTTACAACCATATCTCTTGCAGCCCAAAACTCCTCTAGGAAGGCCTCCAAACACCCTCTCAAAGACCACATTGCGCTTTTGCTGAGAGCACACTGTGCTTTTGCAATTTTTGAGTGACTAACTTAAAACTTGGATTATGAACAAATGAGAAGGTATTTTTGAAAACTGGAGGAGGTTTTTGTTCATCACATACCAAATAACAAAAACCTCTCTCAGGTTTTCAAATTTTTTTATGGTTAGAGAGATATTAGAGACAGAAAAGGCACTTAAGAATCACCTAACTAGACACACAAAGGGCACTACAGAATGTGCATAACTGTTTTACAACAACGCTACAGAATGTGCATAACTGTTTTACAACGACACTACGAAATTTCCTATAGCGGTTATTGTTTGGATATTCTCCTTGTTGGGAGGTTGCCACATGTCAAGGAAGGTTCAAATGGTCTCCTAGGAGTTTTTTGGACACGAGAGACATGTGTTCCATCTTCACATCAATCATGATGACCTATTTCAAAAGGCATTTATCATCATAGACAAAATCCCAAAAAGATAGGAATTTGTTAGGCTTTTGTTAGAATATTTTGTAACAAGACTCCTAAATGGAGGAGGATCCTATGTAACTCCTTGGTTTCAACATCCTTAGGGTAGATACATATTATTCACTATAAATAAAAGGGTTTTTGATGAGAAAAGGGTTGGATTCATCAGCCAAGAGAGGAGAGAGTTGGAGGAGCGGTTTTAGTTGCTCATTTGTAAGCCTGAGGGCCTGTTTGTAATGACATTTTCTGCCATTAAATATTCATGAGAGCTATTATCAGATTGTCTTCTTTGTTTTCCCACTTCTTTGTTATGTTCTTGCTTGAACATATTGCATGTTTTGAGGATCATAGCTGCCATTGATTGATGGATTCATGAACAACAGAGGATCTGTTCTAGCTTGCTCACTAAATCATTATTCATTGTTTAAGAATATATTTATCTATTGCAAAAATGATCTCTGTATAATGGATGTTCTTCCTTTTTTAATATTCACCATGCTTCTACTCATCATTATATATCTCTTTGTCTGATATACAATTTGAATGACTTTGATTTGTAGGATGTTATGACTCCATGCCCAATGGAATGCCTCTGCAAATATTTTGTTTCCCTCTCCCTTTCTTTCCTAGTCTTGTTTATCCACCTACTCAAACCATTTAATCTATTATATTCTGATGGGTATTGGGCTTGCACTTACAACAGTCTAAGTGTGTCTCTCAATGCTAAAATTTTTGTTGCCATTGCCAGGGAACGAAGTGTGAAGCTAGATTCTATAGGAGAACGACATAGATCTAGCTCTTGATGGTAGACAAGAGAGGGATACAAAAAATTGACTGTAATCATCTACCTGAAAACTCCACAATCAAAGACTCCACTGGGGAGGATCCTGTTGACAGAAAGATGACCATAGGAAAGGGGATGACCAGGTATCAGCTTATGAGCTTTCTTCATGAACTTTTGTTGTTCTTTATCATCTCATTTTTTCTTTTCCCTTCACATGTAAAGATGATCATCTTGTGCTTTGTTTATTCAGATGAAAATCAACCTTATTTTGTATATCCATCCTTGCTAGAAGAAAATTTGCAGCCTGCTTGTGTTGTTGAGGTTGGTCCTAAAAATTCATTTCATCTTATTGAGAAGAACGAGGTTTATATCTCTATCCCTCCCAAACATACTTAGCCTCGTGACCATGAGAATGATAAAAGTTATTCAATCCTTCTCATATATCATTATCTTTAGTTATTATTGAGACTTTCCATTAGCTTGTTAATCCTCATGTTCATCCCATTGCTTTTCAAACTAGAATCAGGATAAATATGTTCAAGTCTTTAAAGCTACCATATATCCTACATCCTTATCCTCTTGATTGCGTTGAGTACATTCCCCATTTTTCTGGAGAGGATCATGTCACAAATGAGAGGCATTTGGGGGCCTTTGAAAATTTTGTTGATCAGTTTGAGATAATTAATGATGATGTTACTACGAGGTTGTTCTCCAAATCTTTGTTTAGAGATGTTGCAATATGGTTTAAGATTTTGAGAGACGATTCCATTGGTTCTTGGATCGAATTGTCCAATACTTTTCTAAAGCATTGGGGTGAGAACAAGTCTCTTGATTTGTACCTCGCTGATTTTTATGCCTTGAGGAGAGAGGAAGAAGAAGTCTTGTCTGTCTTCAATAGAAGGTTCTACAACATTTATCATGACATGCCTTTGGAGATTCGGCCTATAGAGACTGCTGCCATGGTATACTACGTTATGGATCAACATTCAGAGCTTTCCCTTCTCCTGTTAGAAAGGAATTCTTCATCCTTAACATGCTTATTTGAAGATGCCCAAGAAATTGAGGAGAACATACGTGCTTCCAAGAGAGTTCGAGATCCAACTTACTTTGAAAATCTACATGTACATGAGCAAGGGAATTGTCAGTATGTTTTAGTTTTTGAACATGAAGGCATCGGGTATGAAGCAGATTTGGAACAATAGCAAGGATGTAAGTATATTTCAGATTCAGATCATAATTATTCAGTGTTGGAAGATGTTTCTATGGATAGTTTTGCATGGCAAGTTGACAATCAATTTTCAAACCATTTTTATCATGAGGTAATTGATGATTGCATAGGTAATTACATGTTTCTAGATGATAATGATCAATATGCTTTAAACCATGTTTTATCATCATCCTTTGATCATCATTCTGAAGAGAAAGTTGTTGCTATCGATGATCAAAATTTGATCACAAGAAGACTAGAGGGTTATAAGTTTTCAAGCAAAGAGGTAGTCATGGATGAATAGTTGTTTTCTATCAATCAAGATATTTTTTTTATCTTGGTTTCAAGGATCCATTTGCAACCTTGTTGGGGTCTTATTTTTTAGCTTATCAAAACATTTTAGATTACATTTACTCACCAACACTTCCAGGTGATTTTTGTTTCCTGAAGGAATTTTTATTACTGTTTTTATGTTTCAGACATTACCTTTTGATCAATGGTATGGACAAGATCATTTCAGTTTTGAAACTACTTGAGTGGTTTTTATGGAAGTCTTCCTTTACTTGACCAAGTTGCAGATTTGGTTATAGGTAGGGTAGCATAGGAAATAAGCTCACTTTATCAGCAGTTACTTTCCTTCAGTTTGCAGCAGATATATCAGTTAGATTTCTTGAATAAGTGGCAGTTTTTGATAGTGTTCAGAGATTGGTTTCACAATTGACTCCATAGCCCAATGGATAAGGCAAGTGGAACTTAATTTTCTTGGAAGCTAAAGGGAGAATTCCATACCCTATGGAGCCAGATGTTAACACATAATATTGTATTATAATTTGAGATAATTTCCCAAAATACAATTGCTATAGGAGGGTTCCTGTACTTTTGGACAGCTTGACTCCAAGTCCATTTTTTAGAGGTTTTGAGAAGGCGTTTGCAGTACTTGATGATTCCATTGTGTAGAAGACATCATAATATTTCCAACCATATCTCTTGAAGCCAAAAAATCCTGTGGAAAGGCCTCCAAACACCCTCTCAAAGACCACATTGTGTTTCTGTTGAGAGCATGCTTCGCTTCTACAATTTTTGAGTGACTACCTTAAAACTTGGATTATGAACAAATGAGAAGGTATTTTTGAAAATTGGAGGAGGATTTTATTCATCACATACCAAATAACAAAATCCTCTCTCAATTTTTCAAAACGTGTTATGGTTAGGTAGATATTAGACACAGAAAAGGAGATATGGAAGCACCTAGCCAGACACACAAAGGGCGCTACAGAATGTGCAGAACTGCTTTACAGCGACGCTACAGAATTTCCTGTAGCGGTTATTGTTTGGATATTTGTCTTGTTAGGAGGTTTCCACCTGTCGAGGAAGGTTAGAATAGTCTCCTAGTATTTTTTTGGACATGAGAGACATGTGTTCCATCTTCAGATCAATCAGGATGACCTGTTTCAAAAGACATTTATCATCATAGAAAAAATCCCAAAAAGATAGGAATTTGTTAGGCTTTTGTTGGAATCTTTTGTAACAAGAATCCTAAATGGATGAGGATCCTATGTAACTCCTTGGTTTCGACCTCCTTAGGTTAGATAGATATTATTCACTATAAATAAAAGGGTTTTTGATGAGAAAAAGGTTGGATTCATGAGCCAAGAGAGGAGAGAGTTGAAGGAGCAGTTTTAATTGCTCACTTGTAAGCCCGAGGGACTGTTTGTAATGACATTTTCTGCCATTAAAGATTCATGAGGACAGTTATCAGATTGTATTCTTTGTTTTCCCACTTCTTTGTTATCTTCTTGCTTGGACATATTGCAAGTTTTGAGGATAATAGCTGCCATTGATTGATAGATTCATGAACAACAGAGGATCTGTTGTAGCTTGCCCATTAAATCATTGTTCATTGTTTAAGAAAATATTTATCTATTGCAGAAAGGATATTTGTATAATGGGCGTTCTTCCTTCTGTCATATTCACCATGCTTCTACTCATCATTATATATCTCTTTATCTTATATACATTTTTAATGCCTTTGATTTGTAGGATGTTATGACTCCATGCCCAATGGAATGCCTCTACAAACATTTTGTTGCCCTCTCCCTATCTTTCATAGTCTTCTTGATCCACCTAATCAAACCATTTAATCCATTTATATTATTACGGGTACTAGTCTTTCACTTACAACAGTCTAAGTGTGACTTTCAGTGGTAACACTGGCAAGAAGAAAGGGATCAATTTGGGCAATGGAGTCAATATTTGAAAGTGAATGAAAACTGTGCCTGGTAAATAGAACTCCCAAGGAAACAAATGCTAGGTAGGAAATGATCTTTTAGTTTTTTAAATTGATATTATATAATGGAAGAAAGAGGAGAACATATAACCACATTCAGAGCACCATTAACATGAATTCTGACGAGTTAAGAAAGAATAGACAGCATTTGAATCACTAGAGTCTAAAGCACCTTTTAAGATGAATTTCAGAACATTTAATATCCAATTCAAACATATGAGCATAAGTAGATGAAAGATAGAGGAACATGAAGAACACACATGAAGGAAAACACATTTCAGATCATTACCACTAGAATCTTTGGTATGAAAAAGTTCTGGACATCTGCATTAGCATTTCATTCAAATTCAGAAACTGTATACAATGTTCAATGAAAAGTTGTCCTTTGTACTTCGACCAACCTTGAATACATCAAAACCTTCAATATTTATACAACAATTCATTTTATTCGGTTTGAACCGATTACACTAAAATAGAAAATTTCAGTTCACAAAATCTGGGATTTGTGAATATTTATGCAGTTTGGTCCTTTATCTTCATTGAATGACTCAAAATTAAATGGAAATGCTTCTATTATATTGAGTGACTTTTGAATTGACATACTATCTATTCTACATAGGACTTGAGATCCCTGTTTATTTACAATTACCCTTTCTGAATGAGAATATTGCTCAGTGCACCAACCTACAAATTCAGGAAACGAGAAAGAGAGGTCAATGACATATGGGACAATGGAGGCCTCGACTGCTTCTAAAACTAGAATATTCTTTCCCTTTATATAATCCAAGTTGCTTCGAGACACAAAAATGGGGAAAATAGTGATATCAGGATCAAATACATCTGCATCTCTGTCAATTAGGGCTTCCTCTTTTACTTCGGGCTCTTGCTCTGCTATTGACAATACTATGGGATTGATGGTGACAAGATACATACCTGGGAATAAAATGTAATCGTGCAACATTGGGCTGCAACAAAAAATGGCAGTCGTGACAGTTTTCCAACGATTCCCGTGTTTGAAAATAATAAAAAATGAAAATGTCAAATTGACATTTTATACTTTTCAAATTTGTGGAGATGTGGATTGGCGGTTTCAGAACAACCCACTTGTCATTCTGCAATCAACCCGATGCTGACACATGCTCCTCGATAGAAACCATAGTTTGGATTGCGGGACCACCCTTTAGAATTATCCCCCGAGCAACTTCATATTCTGCAATGCTTTATGGCTGTCGATTTTGATGGATTGTGATCAAGGTTATTTTGGGCTCGATCTAATTAAATTTCCGCCAAATTTAACTGCTTTATGCCATTTTTAACCTTCCTGTCAATTTTTCATGCCTCCAAACCGTTTAGCGCCTTCGCAAATTTTAGAATCGTGACCCCAGGACATAATTTTTTTTTTATTGGTGACTAACATGGGCTCCAACTGGGGATGGCATCCTCCCTGTGAGGTGCCAAAGAACCGTATATATAGTAGCCTTATTCATTGGGCTATTGTTGAAACTTTATGAAATTTTAGTAAAAAATAGAAACCTGCATACCTTATCTATTTCAATTCACACTAGTAATTTGCAACAAAACCTTAGAGCCTTCTCCTTGGGCTTCAAATTCTATTGAGATGAAAAAAACTTAAACTGCTCTATCTTGAAAAATAACAATGGTTTTTTACAATGAAATGGAAAGCCCTGTTGGATTACTGAGAGGGGGCGTTAATCAGTAATAGAGAAATTTAACCCTTTTTAACCATATAATCAAAGTGTTATATCAATGTAGCATTATCATCCAATAACTGCAGAGTAAATAAGCAATGAACAATTGAACAATCATACACATACACAATACACCAGTGTTTTACGTGGAAACCCAAAATGGGAGAAAACCACATAATGCTTTTTCTTATATGTCTTGAAGAATTACATTCATTAGAAGCACCAACTTCCTTTGTTTTCCAACTGCAACTGGAAGGAGGCTCCAACCCCCTTTTTTCTCAGGCTACAACCTGAAGGAAGCTCCAACTCCCCTATTCTTTGGCTACAACCATAAGGAGGCTACAACCCCCTATGTTCTCCAACTACAATTGGAAGGTGGCTACAACCACCTATCCTTGCCCCATCCAATTTCCCTGACATATAAGTAGAATGATGGAGCCGTTGTCACACTATCACTATGAGATATATTATTGTAAACATGTACCAATCAACCTGTAATCAACCTGTACCATAAACAAGTGCATCAACCATGCACCAACTTGTACAAAACCTTTACCATGAACAAGTGCATCAACCATGCACCAAACCTGTACAAAATCTGTACCATGAAAAAGTGCATCAACCATGCACCAAACCTGTACAAAACATGTACCATGAACAAGTGCATCAACCATGCACCAAACATGTACAAATAAGCAGTCACAACAACCCATCCAAACAACCTATCACAACAACCTGTCTCATCAATCTTATCAACCAAATCATATCTACTCACCAAGATCAATCACCAAGACAACTCTCAAATATGTGCATCAACCAACCATAACACAACAACTCATAATCATCACCAAGAT
>ML781704.1:836531-848869 GCA_009831015.1 Picea engelmannii | reverse complement strand
TCATCCATAAACCATGTGTCAACAATACTACTAACAAGTGCCTCCAACCATGTACCAAGTATGTACCAATCATGTATCAACTACTCATCAACTATGACTCATAAATATGTACCAACATCATCAACTATACACCTCATGTATGTTCCAGCTCATCAACTACTTGTCTCAACCATGTACCCAACATGTACCTTAACCAAAATCCCTCATCAATTTTGTCATCCAAATATGATTTGTAACTCTATGATAGACCTGGTGTATATGATCACATACCTACAAACCTTCCTTAACTTTAACAACAAGAGACTAGCATTTTTATCAAACTTTTCTTTAGTGTCACATGACTAGTTTTGGATTAGTCAACAACCCTAACTTGAAATAATCATAACTATGTACTTGTAATGAATAAAGATATGAAAATGATACACAATGTTCTTCAATGTGTTTTATGCAATTTCTCCACGTGTCACTACTTGGAACCTCTCAAAAAAGGAGTTATAGCAAAAATGGCATACCTTGCTGAATTCTGGCTTATTCTAGAGAGTGACCTTGTAGAGCGTTCCCCGCACATAATATTTGTTGAATGGATATGAAAATGTTACACATGATACTAAATACTGTACTCTAACCAACACATTTGGTCTTACTAAATTTGGATCTGTTATGAAGAAGTTATGGCGTTTTTACCCGAAACACATGTTTTAGACTAGTTTCAGGACTAGCCACAAACCCTATTTTCCATGGAGTGTAACTCCAACAATACAATGACCCACAAGATGAATGTTTTACCACAAATAATTGGATATGTTTCCTCAATGGCCTATCAATTTCATGGTCTAAATCATTCTAGAAATTTTTTTATTGCGAAAATGGTGAGATGACTTGTAAATAACATACCTTAGAAAGCATCATCAAAAGAATTTATCCTCCCTTGAATTCCAACCTTCTTTTCTTTACCTTCACTCTGAAATTCGGCTTAGGTATCCTTTGGTTACCTCATTCACCTATAGATATTCAATGTGCTCAAGTGTGATCTAAAATGAGAGAGCCTTGCCTCTTATTTATACTCTCCATCTTCTAGGTCACTTAACCCATTTCTAGGTCACTTAACCTATTTTCCTCATTTTTAGGGTTAACCACTTTCCATAATTAGAAATTTCTCCATTACTTTATCATTTAAATATTCCTCCTTCACTTTGTCACCTCACTTTATCATTTAAATAATCTTCTTTGATTGTGTCACTTCACTTTATTATTTAAATAATCCTTCTTGACTTTTTCACTTTACTTTATCATTTAAATAATAATTTCTTCTTTGCAATCTCTTTGACTTCTTTGACCTTTTGGGGCTTCAAGACAACATATGAGGGTCCTCCAACTTCGTAAGGCCATAACTCTCAAACCGTGAGGAGTTATGTGACGTTCCACATACCACCAGAAATCGTATGACATGTAATATCCATATAGAATAGTATTATCTTCAAATATATTAAAACTCATACCATTATACATGAAACAACCTTGGGTCCATTACCCAAACCTTTGTGCTACCATAATTCACTACCGAACTTTCTTCAAGGGTTGACATCAATGACAACCAACCTTAATCAACAAGACCAAAATACTTTTAAGAAAAGTAGTGTTTGAGAAGCCTGCCATTTACAGGTCCTCCACCAATGATATTTCCATTGATCTCCTGCAGCAATAAGCATTGCTCCCATGATAAGACACAATTTTGAAGGGTTCTAGCCATAGATGATCAAAATTTACATGCTTCCCTTTATATTCATTTCTTGCATCCCACTTCAGCACCAGATCATCTACCTTGAAATCATCAACCTTTGTATGCATGTCAAAAACCCTTTTCATTTTTTTCTGATTCAGTTGTGAGTTGTTGAACACTTGTTCTCTCATTTTCTACACACGAATCAACTGATTTATCCTTCTTTGAGCATCATTTGGTTCAATTTCCCATTCCTGCAACAACTTATCCCTAATGAAGTAGGGAAAATTGCATCTGTGCCATATACAATCTGAAAAGGTGATGTAGCAATAGACCTCTTGGTGGTGATCCTATCATCCCATAATGCATAAATAAGTTTCTTGTTCCAAGCCTTCTTGTTTTCCTATAGAATTTTCTTAATAATTCTTGTCAAGCTCTTGTTAGATGACTCAACTAACCCATTTCCCTATGGGTAATAAGCTGTGGAATGACCAAGGGTTATGTTGTAATCAATTCAAAACTTTTCCATTCTCTTGGACTTGAACGTTGTTGTATTATCAGTTATGATTTTGACTGGACAACCAAACCTAGACAGAATGTTGCTTTCTATAAATTGAATAATAACAACGTTAGTATCTTGCCTTGTTGGAACTGTTTGAATCCATTTGGTGAAGTATTTTGTGCTATCAATATCCACCTATGTTGAGCTGAATATGGTGGATTAATCTCTTCTATAAAATCAAGGCCCCATTGCCTAAATGATGCTTCAACAAAAATAGGTTTTAATGGCAAGGGCTGCAGTTTCTTTTGACATAAAAAATATGGCACTCATGACAATTGGACACCTCCTTGCACACATCAGAAAAAATGTTGGGCCAATAAAATCCTACTCTCAATATCTTATGCACAGTGGTTTTCCAGTAGTTGTTCCCTCCAGGATCACCTTTATGAATTTATTTGATAAATTTGTTTAACTTCTCCTTCCAATAAACAACTTAGTAAAATTCCACCCATATATTTCCAATACAGAGAATCATTTAGGATACAAAATTTTGTTGCTTTTAACTTAAAAACTCTAGCCTTTGTCTTGATCAGTTCAAGAGGATCTTGTAAATTCCTTAACACGTAGATGATATCAACACACCATGGAGATTCAAGGAATTTTTGAGATACATGTGGGACTGTCTCTTCCTTTGAATTTTATGACAGGTCAAAAATAAAGTTTCTCCCCAAGACATCATAATTTGACTATGTCATTAGTTTAGCAAGCCCCTGACCTTTGATCACCTTTGTATGTTTTATCTCAAGATCGTACTCTAACAAGACAACTATCCATTTGCCTCTTTTTCCTTCAGGATCAGACCGAGTTAAGATGTCTTTCACAGAATTGTTGGGTACATAAGCAACAACATGAGAATGTAAGATATAGATTCTGAACTCTTTGAGGGATTTTACCAGGGCATATGCTTGCTTCTCCATGATTTCATACTTAAATGGAGAGTCTCTCAGATTTTCGATGTAATAAGCTATGGGCATTTCAAAATTCCGTTCATCTCTTTGCGACAAGACACCAACAATAGTGTGTTCTGATGCAAAAGAGAAAAAGTTGAAATCCTTTGCATAATCTGGATTGGCCAATACTGGTGCCTTGGTCAATGCCACTTTTATATCCTCAAGGTATTTCCTGGCTTCTAGAGTCCACTTTATCTGATTGCCTTTTCTGAGCATGTTGGTAATGTACTTTATGATTTCATCCAGATTGGGGATAATCCTCCTCGAAAAGTTTACTCTTCCAAGAAAGGACTGTACCTCCTTTTTGCTCCTGGGTGTGTCAAACTTCAGAATTGCATCCATTGTGCTGGGATCTATCCTTATTCCTTCTTTCGAAAAGATATGACCAAGTAGTTTTCCCTCTTTCATTCCAAAGTTAGATTTCTTTGGATTTAATGAAATGCCACATTTCCTACATTTTTGAAAAACCCTTTTCAAATGTTTAAGATGCTCATCATCAGAATCTGAAAACACAGTAATATCATCTAAATAATTGACAATGAAATTATCTTTCTCATTGGCAAAAGCTATGTCCATACCCCTTTGGAAAGTTTCCCCTGCATTCATAAGGCCAAAAGGCATCTTCACATACATGAATGTACCCTAGGGTGTTGTGAAGGTTGTCTTCTCTTGATCATCAAGATGTACCATGATTTGGTTGTCTCCAAAAAAACCATCAAGCATTGACATTTTATGTGATCCAACCACTTTTTGCAAAATGTAATCCATATTTGGGAGAGGATAATTATATTTGAGAGAAACTCTGTTCAGATTTCGAAAGTCCACACACAACCTGATTTCACCCCTTTTATTTTTGACACGACCTAAGTTATCCAACCATTTAGAGAATCTTAAAGACACTATAATATCATCATTAAACAACTTTCTTACCTCTTTCTCAATTAATGGTAGCAATAAAGGATTAATCCTTCTCAATTTCTACTTGAAACATTTTTGATCATCTTTTATTGGAATTACATGTTGAATCACCTTAGTGTCATAAACCTTTAAATCCCTATAGCTCTAGGAAAATGCATCTGGAAAATCCTTCATTAGGATGATATATCTTTGCTTGATTTCTAGACTGAGTGTCTTGGACAGTTTGATGATTTTTGGATCTTCCCGAGTCTCAATGTTACAATCCTCTATGTCTTCATCATTTGCAGTGACCTTGGGATTTCTTGCCACATCGTTATTGTCAAAAAAATTTTCCAATGGGACCAAACCCTTGGGAATGATATTATTTTTGAGCTGAACAATATCTCTACCGACAATCTGATTTTGGAAAAATTCATCATTTGAGAACATGAATGCATCCTCTTCCTGATCACAACAGTTTTCATTATTAATATTTGAGTTGACAAATTCTTCAGTCATTTGGAGAAATATTACCACATGCTTGTCTTCCTCAAAAATCTGCCAATACTTGATGTTGTCAGTTACTTCTAGCATGTGCTTGACTTCAATTTCATATTTTTTGTTAGGAAATATAAGAATATTGAAAATAGAGGCTGAATTGGCTAATGCATCAACATTATATTTTGTCCTCTTGGAATCACTGAGAGGTTATATTCTGTAAAACTTTCAAGTAATTCAAGAACTATATTTATGTATGCCCTTAACTTGATTTATGACAAGCTCAGAATCCCCATGTACAACTATTATTTTTGCACTATGATATTTCAAAGTTTTCAAACCCAAAATCAATGCCTCATACTCAACCATGTTATTTGTGCAGTCAAAAGCAAATTTGTAAGAGCAAAGTTTTGAACCCGTTCTGGGAGGAATTATCCAAACACCTTCTCTAGATCCCTCTTTGCTAGCAGCTCCATCAAAATTCATATTCCACATTTCATCATTTTCTCTATTTTGTTGGTCTGAAATTTTCCCTTCTTGATGATCAATCTCACCTTCCATAGGAAATTCAACAGTCTTTAGCTCTTCTTCTTCAAAGAACAGGTCAACAGAATAAATAGGATGATTGTTTGGTTTGCTTTTTCTACTGACCATGCATTTATGCAATACTTCTATGTACCGTCTCCTTTCTTTGCCAAACATTGGTATAGTTTCATAATACATATCCATCTGTAGAGTACCTTTCAACTTTTCATCCCATGATCTTGACAACAACATGCCAAAATTTGGAGGGATGTCAGCAATAACTACATCCATGATCAAATTCTTTGATGGAATTTGAGATAGAGACACTACCAGGTCTTTAATTAAACAAAAACATTTTACCTTCCTTGAATCGAAAGAGAAAAGATCTTTGTAAGGCCTAGTGATGTCCAAGCCTAGTTCATCCATGACTACTTTTGGCATCAAATTATGAGATGCTCTTGAATCTAGCATTGCATTGTGTAAGGTCATATCATGAATTTTAAGGATGAATTAGAAAGGAGGTATATCACCATCATCACCAGTTTCTTCCACCCGAGGACCAAATAAGATTGCAGGGTGATCATCTTGCAAATTCAACATATCAGATGCTTCCTCCATTTTCAACATTTTCATGATTTGGCTTCTATATTCACCATTCCTTATCAATTCATTGAACGGAACATACATTTTGATTTTTTCCATTTCACTTTCAAAATTAAAAGGAGACTGAGTTTTTTCTACCTCTTTGATGACTGCATCTCTTTTTATCTTGGGTACCTTCTTTTGGGGCTCCTCTTTATGTTTTCCTTTCTCCAATACCTCTCTTGCAGAACTGTCTTTCTTAGGATGACTTGAAAAACGTAAATTGACTCGAGGCTCCTTTGTAGGATTCCCTTTTGGTGGGTTTGCAGGCACCTTTTTACTTCTAAGATTATATTTCTTCTGAAAGTGCATGATGCCATTTTGGAAACCCTTCTTATACTCTTCTGTTTCCATTGACAATATGTCATCATTTTCCTGCATAAACTTATCATTTGCATCCATAAATTGATCACGTTATTCTTTAGTAAGGAACACATATGTTTTAGTACCATCACAACAATGTATGTTGTCTTCAATAGATTCATCAAAATTTTCATTTGCATAATTATTTTGGAAAGGGGGTTTAACTTGTTGATCACCTTGATTTCTTTGGTCCCTCTGTCTAATCTGTGGGACTTGTGATTTTATGAAATTTGGATTTATATGTTGAAAAACATCTTGATCTTTGATGGCAGGTTTATTTTCTAAAGATATATTTTCCACCTTCCACCAACCTTTCCATAGTTTTGACCTTTAAATCAAATTTTTCATCTGATGTTTGGGAAGTTGAGGGTTGAGCTTCTCCTTGAACCTTTTTCATATCAACATCAGGATTATGTTTAATCTTTCTAATGGCATCAAATTCACTTCTACTTCAATTGCATCATTCATCATGTCATCTAGCATGGTAGATATCCTTTCCCTCAGCAACAAAGAAAAATCACTGTCAAAAGAGTCAGTATAACGAAGTTGGGTAGCTCCAGGAGGGTGTTTAACTTCAATTGGGATTGAATTGTAAACCTTCATGAATCTGGTTGAAAATTCCTGTATTGTCTCATTGGGTGATATTTTTGTGTTATTATACTGGGTCAACAATTGAAAACGTTTTTTCTTATCACCCCATCTTGCAAGAAAACTGGTTTCAAATGCTGCAAAGTTAGGGATACTTGTTGTTGGAAAAGCTTTAAACAATTTCCCGACTTCACCTGAGAGACTTTGTGCAAACAATCTAAATTTTACATCTTCATCATCTACCTCCTCTAAGTCAACAAAGTCATTAAACCAATCTAAGTGTTTATGAGCTGAAACATTCTCTTCGACAACATATGACTTGATTCTTTGATTATAATTTTGAGGTAGATCATGCAATTGGGCAGGTAAAACAAGGGGAGAAAATATTGTTGCCATGGCTCTAGGAGGATTCTAGATTGGCTGAACAATCTGACCAAGAATACCAACAGTTTGAATGGGGATAGTAGAAATCAGAATTGAAATTTCTTCTCGTCAAACATAAATTCTTTCAAGTTAGACTCTAACTTAGATCTAAACAAAGTTTGCTCAAATTTTATGTCAAAATCAAGGTCATCAATGCTTCACTCCATCTTAAGGAAATGATATATTTCTGTCCAAAAAAATAACTAGTTAACTACCCTTTATTTTCCTTTACGTAAGAGTTTCTCAGGATCAGACACAGATGCTATAGGTTCTGGATCTGGGTTTCTCCTAGTGTAAATATTCTTTGGAGCCATGATTTCTTAATAAAATTAATTTTTTGCTACTGATCTAAAAAAATGAAGTCGCCAGGGTAAATGTTTTTCAACCAATAAAATGTTTGATTCGTTGTTACCTTCAAGAATCAAATCTGAAATTCTAAGTCGTTCTTTCCCAGGGAAAATTTCACTTTTTTTCCCTGGCAACGACGCCAAAATGTTAACACTAAGTAAATTTCCTAGGTTGAGGAGGAAACTCGCAAAGGTAACCATAGAACCACTTTAGAAATGAAACTATCCTTTTAGTTCAGAGAGGGATTTCTCTTGTCACTTGGTTTATAAAAAATGGATTTTCTTTGAGGAATAGTGGCTAGATTTTTTAACATGTGAAAATATTTTATGGGGTTTGCTGGCAAGAAGAAAGGGATCAATTTGGGTAATGGAGTCAATCTTTGAAAGCAAATGAAAACTGTGCTTGGTAAATAGAACTCTCAAGGAAATGATATTTCAGTTTTTTAAATTGATATTATAGAATGGAAGAAAGAGGAGAACATATAACCACATTCAGAGCACCATTAAGATGAATTCCGATGAGTTAAGAAAGAATAGACAGTATTTGAATCGCTAGAATCTAAATCACCTTTTAAGATGAATTTCAGACCATTTAATATCCAATTCAAACATATGAGCATAATAAGATGAAAGATAGAGGAACATGAAGAACATACATGGAGGAAAACACACTTCAGATCATTACCACTAGAATCTTCGGTATGAAAAAGTTATGGACATCTGCACTAGCATTTCATTCAAATTCAAAAAATGTATACAATTTTCAATGCACAGTTGTCTATTGTACTTCTACCAACCTCGAATACATCAAAACCAACAATATTTATACAACAATTCATTTTATTCAGTTTGAATCGATTACACTAAAATAAAAAATTTCAGTTCACAAAATCTGGGATTTGCAGATATTTCTGTAGTTTGGTCCTTTATCTTTGTTGAATGACTGAAAATTAAAGGAAAATGCTTCTGCTATATTGAGTGACTTTGGAACTGACAGACTATCTATTCTACACAAGACTTGAGACCCATGTTTATTTACACTTACCCTTTCTGAATGAGAATATTGTTCAGCGCACCAACCTACAAATTCAGGAAACAGGAAAGAAAGATCGACAACATATGGGATAATGGAGGCCCAGACTACTTCTAAAAATGGAATATTCTTTCCCTTTATATCAGCCAAGTTGCTTTGAGACACAGAAATGGGGAAAATAGTGATATCAGGATCAAATACAATTGCATCTTTGTCAATTAGGGCTTCCTCATTTACTTTAGGGTCTTGCTCTGCTACTGACAATACTATGGGATCCACGACTACGAGATAAATACATGGAAATAAATTGTAATGGTGCAAATTTGGGCTGCAATAAAAAATGGCGGTCACGACAGTTTTCCAATGGTTCTCGTGTTTGAAAATAATAAAAAATGAAAATGTCAAATCGACATTTTATACTTTTCAAATTTGTGGAGATGTGGATTGGCGGTTTTGGAACAACTCGCTTGTCATTCTGCAATCAACCTGACACTGACACGTACTCCTCGATAGAAACTGTGGTTTGGATTGCGGGAACGCCCTTTAGAATCATCCCCGACGCAACTTCAAATTCCACAATGCTTCCTAGTCATCGATTTTGATGGATCGTGATCAAGGTTATTTCAGGCCAGATCTAATTAAATTTTCGCCAAATTTAACTTATTTATGCCATTTTTAACCTTCTTGTCAATTTGTCATGCCTCCAAACCGTTTAGCGCCTTCATAAATTTTAGAATCATGACCCCAGGACATAATTTTTTTTTATTGGTGACTAACAAATCGACCGATGAATTATTAAGATCGAGGATGTGAAATAAATAGGTTGAATGGAATTGTTTGTGTTCTTGTTGGATTTTGATTAAAATGTTCATGAGTATCATATTTGATGGGAGAGTCCCTTTATGAATAAAATTAAGAATGACCTTAGAATCTCCAAGAATAGTGAGGGACAGAATCCCAACTCTTCTTGCTAACAACACATCTTGATACATGGCATACACTTTTGCTTGGTTATTGGTTGGGTAGCCTATGCTCCAAGAAAAAAAAATCCCAGTTGTTGGCACAGGGGTAGACCTAGGGTTCAACGCTACAACAACTCACCAACAAAACCCTAACTACCGGCCCTTTCGGCAACACCTACGAAACAGATGAAGTCTCACCCGAGGTAGAGGCAGGGGTGGCTGTAGGAATCAGATGTCTGCAACCTTAGCTGGGACACATATCTATGATTATAACATTTAACAGAGCACTTAGCAATAAACATTCATCAATATTCAGTTCTTAGTAACAGTGCAGACAAACCCTAATTACAGAGCATTGCAGTATTCAACCAGATCCACATCTAATAACACTTAGCATAAAAAGAACACATTGAATCTAGCAGCTTCAGGCACTAAGCATACTCACATAGGTCAGATCTAACATTCATTCTCCTTTATAAGAACAAAGCAACATCAGTTCTCTCTAACATTCATCTATATCATCACACATAAACACATCAACACATCGCACAAAGTAGAGAAACACAACATATACGTGGTTCACCCCCCCCTTGGGGATACGTCCACCAAATCTTATTCTCTTCTATTATCTTATGTTAATCAATTACATGCACAGATCCTAAAAACCCTACTCTACATAGGACATGAGATCTGCACACTTCACTAGATCCTCCTTCCCCAAGTTAGGTTCAGCACAAAGCCTCTTCTTGATCTCTTACAGTCCCTTGCACTTAGCCTTACCAGTCTTACATAGTATGCACATAACACTTACAATCCTCCGATCACGTAGATCGATCACTACTTTCTACATCGCCTAGCTTCTATATATATATTACAAAAGTGGGCCTAAGTATGGGTAAACCCATGGGCCGACCTTCCCATACCCGTTACATGATCCCAAACCCCAAAAATCCCTAAAAAGGGGTCAAGATCCCGCGATATCCTCTTTGTCTTGTGCTCCATCTTCGACAGCCTATCGAAGTCCCGAAAATAGGTCAATCATGACCAAGTATCCTCAAAACATGGTTAAGGGTCAACAAGCCCCCAACACTCACCTGTGACTCGTCCTGAGTCACTCTGATCTGACTAGTTCTGCTTCAAAAGTCTCAAGCTTAACTCAAGTTGCTTTGACTTATTGATGTGTTATGGCCTCATGTTCAGTGAACTCTTGGATGACTCCCTCGTTCACGTGTCCTTCTAGGCATTGTTCAGTTGCAGTGACAACTTGCTCCAGTTTTGCTCCTCAGCCTTTGATCTCTTTGAACAGTTGGTAAGCCTCATCCTATATAGGTTGGAGCCTTTGAGTTACTTCCACGAATCTACTCTGAATAGTATGGACCTGCTACTAGGCAGTGTGTTGCTCCTGGGATCGCTTCATTCTTTCTACAACTGACAGGGGCTTCAACTGCGCTTGTATTGTCTCTACTTGATACTTCACTTCCTGGAGTTGTGACTCTAGTGCCTTCAATTCTGGATTCTTAGTGAGTTGCTCATAAGTCTGGGCACTGCAATCACTAAGTTGCTTGTATTCCATGGCAAGAGCCTTTATTCTCTCGACTGTGCTCCGGGAAGTTGTTTCTCTTTGATCTCTGACATCCTGCAGAGTGTTGGGCATTGTGCAGAGCTCTAAATCTGCTATTCTTTGTTGTAGATGTTGGATGGCTTCCGCAAGCTACTCTACTTGATTCTCAACCCAGTCTTATTCCTGTGGCTCTAAGCCTGTCATAGAGTGAAGTGCTCTTTTGACTGCTTCTTTTACCTCGAGTTGCCCTGTGAGCAAATTTTCCTTTTCTTGTTTCATTTGCGCTTTCTCCTCATCAAACTTTGTCTGGAGAGGATTCTTCTCCTGCTCTACAACTCGACGTTGTTCTACAATTACTCCTTGAAATTGCTTCAAAGCCTGGGTGGCTTGTTCTGTTTCTTCTTGTGCTCGTCAAAGGCGAGCTTAAGTTGCATCTGCTAATTGGTGTAGTTGGGCTGGCTCATCTCCCAACTCTTGTTCTCCCGATGGTAAGGGTGCAGTGGAGACTGTGCAACTAGACTGAAGAGCTTGTTGTACCCCTTAGAGTTCGACCTCAATTCTATCATACATTTCTTTCTGCTTAGCTTCTTGTTTCTCCGTGATTTCCAATGAAGCATCATTTAGAGATGCTATGATGAAATCAAAGTCATCAGGAGTAAGTGTAGTCTGCATCTTGGTCACGGTGGCTCTTGATTTCTTCTAGGAAGATGGTTTCAGAGGAGAAACCTTCCTCTTCTTCAAGGGTCCAGCCTCATCTCTGAGTGGTATTACTTCTTATTTCTTTTGTTCATTGTCATCACCTCCTTGCTCAGGTGATATGGAAGTAGTATTCTCTGAGGCGCTGCTTAAATCTTGGACCTCCTCAGTCTTCTTTCTTTTGTTGGTTCTAGGTGTGTCCTGTTCTTTGTGAGTGGTCTCCAGGCTATCCAGTTTAGGATCAGACATCTCTGCAGGGTCAGTGGGGATAAGGAGTGTTATCCCCGATACCTAGGGATAACTAGAAGATCATGTCTCGAGGCCCACATGATCCCAGACATGGAGTACGAGAGCAGATTGACTTGAGCATGGCCCTTGAGGGCCCATCTTGTCTTCTTCTCAGCTAGATTTGTCCTGTCAGCAGTACTAGCCTCCATCACTACCGGCCTGGGCTTGCATCAGAAAAGGCTCTTGCTCCATGAGGTAATTGGTCCGAGGTATCATGGTATGTGTCATATTTGATCATCATAACCTTCTTATGTATGCATTAGATCTCTTTCATTTCAGATAA
>ML781704.1:817338-833337 GCA_009831015.1 Picea engelmannii | reverse complement strand
GTCAATAATAGCATTGATCATTTGCTCATATATGTATTGGAAGATAGTCATTGATTTTATGAAGTACTAACCCACTGCAAGCACGTATTCTAGTTTTCTTTGTCTTGTCTCGCAAACAGGTGCATCACCAGTGGAAGACCTTTCTTGACTATCTCATACTTGGCTATAATCTGTGAAAGGGAACCTACTCTCTTGATCCATTATCCTTAGCCCTTCTTAAACCCAGATTACATAGGGACGTCCCCCTTGGACTAGCCCTCCTAAATAACAAGAGCCCCCCATCGAGGTGACAGTGGGTGGGGAAGCTCCTGTTACGTCGGTTTCAAAGCCTTGACTCAAGCTATCTAAGCCTCTCCTACAAACCGTGCGATAACAAGGAGATTTGCGGACCAGTCCTTAGTGATCTCCTCCAGGTCCTCATCTGTAAGCTTGTAGTACGACTGGAGTTATTCCTTATGTTCATCGACTCACGATGCTATGTAAATGAAATGTTGATCTGCGTTGAACTTCATCAGGTGTCGGAACGTCTATAAGGTGTTCAGAGTCATGCTAGGCTCTGCTTCGATGGCTCTCTTCAGCTGAAGGTAATATGTATGAAAAACAATGTTCGACTGCCACTGTTTGTTCATATCTCTTGAGTACCAAAGTGTAGAGAACTTCGCGGCAAGTGGCTCAAATGGCTTGATGTCTGGGAAGGTCACACCTTCCGGCATCTCCCATGCAACAAAGGCGATGAGGATCAGGATCTAGCTGAAGTGAAACTCATAGCCCTGATCATGCGCTTCGCAGTAGTCTAGTTCGAGTTGATTGACTAGGTACTTTACCCAGTTCATCTGTAAGCCTTGTACACACTTCCCCGCGAGGTTGACGACAAAGCTCGTGACCTGTGTGGGTCGGTTCTTGCATACGATATTTCCAGCTATCAACTTACATGTTAGGTGCATTGCGCCATTCTGGATGGAGGCTACCTTGTAGCCTCACATCCCCTTCTCGACATCGTCGTATGTGTCCTTAATCTTCTGTGCTAGCGCATGATCTGTGGCCTCTCCTGGGTAGAACTCCTACAGGTAAGGTCCTTGCATACTCAACCCTGTGATCCCATGGATCAACGTTGTATCGACTGTAATACAACGGTATAGCCATAAATAGCCACCATGGTAACATGACAGTAGCAACTTGACACAGGTGTTGACTTCATGATGCCTTCCAAAGTGGGGGATTTTCATTACATTTAACAAGGTGGACTACATGAGGTTCATCGTCCATGGCTAGGGGATTATCTTTGAATTATTTCCCTTTGTCCTGGTTAGGTATTTGTATAGGGAGAGCATGTTTTGGTTCTTGTTATCTTTGAGGTTGAAGTCACTGAAATTCAATGCTGCGATCTTGTCCTGTTGTACTCTTATTGTGCATATCCCCTTCGGGAGGTACGCAGTAACAATGGTGTACTCAAAGTCTCTTGGAACACTATCACGACTTACCGCGCCGACTAGAGGCGGGATATAGTCAGGTAATATAGATGGAATCAACTTTGTGTTGGCTAGGTCATCTCTGTGCTTGGTTCTCTTCTCTACTATCGGTCGAGATGGCCCCGATCTGCGAGTAGTCGACAGAGTGGCTTGCAATCCTCTCATCGATGAAACTTGTATACGTTCAGACATCGACATTACTCTTTTGGTCATGAGGTCAATGAGAACTTCCTCGACAATTTTCTCTGTAGCGCTAAACTCGTCCGACATACACGCTCGGGGTTGAAAATCTCAGGTTCGAAGAGTAATATCTCAATGCAATGGGATAGATGGAAAAAGCGCGATGATCACTGTGTGACAATCAACTAATATGCAGGCTCAAATTCACGGTTAGCAAAAAGTGTTCTCGGTGTGTGGTGCAACGGGATAAATAGATAATTGGTAACGAACCTCTTGAAATGGGTAAGAAGCCTTCATTAACTCATTTATGTTCGTTATGGTGCGGTCCCAATAGTCTGGTGGCAAGCTGTCTGACCATTAATGCCTTTCTTCCTGTTTGGGGCATCAGTCTAATGAATATACTGTTCCCAACGGTTATATTTATTTGCCATGGAGAAGTTCCATGTGACGTTGTTCTGATATCCCGACGAAGTTCCATTTTTTCAAATTTTCTTTTTGTGAAGTTTCCTTTGGAACCTTTTGTAAGTTTTCAATATTGGATCTCTTCTTACTTAGCTTTCTAGCCTTTTTCCTAGTGAGTTTTATCTTGGTATTTCTTTTTCCATTCTGATTCTTATCTTCTTTTGGCATAGTAACTTCACGTTGTTGAGATTCTTTCTTAGAAATTAGGGGTAATACTTCATTTGTATCTGGAATAGGCACTGCAATCTTCTAGGAGTCCTCTGGTATTTTTGCAACTTCGACATCCAATTATCTGGTTTCAAATGGCTTCAATCTATTCTCTTATTCTTTAATCAAGTGTGTGATCTTCCTAGTCATGAAATCTTTTAACGCTTGCTTCTTCTACTCTACAACTTATTTTTCTTTCCTTCTGGCCTGATCTTTTTCAATCCAAGGTTTTTCGAGAAACATAGCAAATGGAGCGTTGTCCTCAATAAATTTAACAACTTCAAATTCTTCCTCTGTCGAAGTTCCATTGGCACTCATAGATATCTCAGTAAGCTTTCCACATAGGTTTATTAGCTTTCCTCAGAATAGTCCTATTCCTTCCAATGAAGGAATTATAGTAGGCTCCCCTAAAGTTTCCCAGGTTCTTTCTATCATAATATTCACCTGTGTTTCTTCCTCCAGAATACAGTCAATCTCGAAGTCTCTTATTCTTGTTTTGATGCATTCTTTTTCTTTAAAGACCTCCGATAAAATGACATGTCGGTGGTCATTTAGGGTTCCTTGCATCTGTAGTAATACTTTCTCTGATTCTTTCTTGGGTTCTTTCATAATCTCAGTTTCTGGATATGCCTTAGGGTTTTCTTGGTTCATATTCATTCTTTCAACCTTAGCAATCATTCTAGGGAAATCCAATACTTCATGGTCCAAAGCTTTGCAATAGAGACAACTAGGGTTTCTACCAAGGCATTCCTTATCCAAATGTCTCGGTCTTCTGCAACTGTAACAAAGGGTTAATCCTCTCTTTCTCCTAAATGATCCCCAACCTCTCTTATACTGCACACTAGGATCATAGTAGCTAACCTGCAAAAAATTCTTTCTACGATCCTGCATCCATTCGTTAGTCCAAAAATTATTTCTATGCATACGCATAACATATCTTTCACTATTCTTATTAGATCTACTCATATCAAATATTCTTTTTTCTGTCAGTGCCCTAGTTTCTAGGCTAGGACAAATCTTATTAAACATGCCTAGATCCATACTTTTAGAAACAAAAATTTCCACTAATCTTACTTTTACAGAGCACAAAGCTTCTAGATCTAAAACTTTTCACTATTCTTACCTTTGTTAGAGCACAAAGCATTCAGATCTTACCTCTTTCCTTCAGATCAAACTTGTTTTCTTTAGCACAGAGCTTCACAACCAATTAGAATACTATGCCCTAGAGCGACAGATTTACGCACAGATCTTTCACAATTTTAGGTCAGATCTTTGCACAAATATTCTTCTTTCTCAGTTCCCAGCAATTACAGTTTCATATCGGATCTTTGAACAAAGCTTGTTCTTTCTCAGTTTCCCGCAATCATAGTTTCAGATCGGATATTTGCACAAAGCTTCTTCTTTCTCAGTTCCCATCAATCACAGTTTCAGGTTGGATATTTTCACAAAGCTTCTTATTTCTTAGTTCCCTGCAATCATAGTTTCAGGTCCTGGCATGGAACCATTTGTTGGCATAGGGGAAAACCTAGGGTTCAATGCGACAAAAGTGCACCAACAAAACCCTAACTATCGGCCCTTTCAGCAACACCTGTGAAGCACATGAAGTCTCACCCGAGGTAGAGGCAGGGGTGGTTGCAGGACTCAGATGTCTGCAACCTTAGTTGGGAAACATATATGTGATTCTAACATTTAACAGAGCACTTAGTAGTAAACATTCATCAATATTCAGTTCTTAGTAACAACATAGACAAAAACTAATTACAGAGCATCACAATATTTAACCAGATCCACATCTAATAGCACTTAGCATAAAATGAACACATTGAATCTAGTAGCTTCAGGAACTAAGCATACTCACATAGGTCAGATCTAAAATTCATTCTCCTTTATAAGAACAAAGCAACATCAGTTTTATCTAACATTCATCTATATCATGGTTCACCCCCCCTTGGGGATACGTCCACCAACTCTTCCTCTCTTATATTATCTTTTGTTAATCAGTTACATGTACAAAGCCTCAAAAACCCTACTCCGCATAGGACAGGAGATCTGCACACTTCTCTATATCTTCCTTTCCTGAGTTAGGTTCAACACAAAGCCTCTTCTCGATCTCTTACAGTCCCTTGCACTTAGCCTTACCGGTCTTACATAGTATGCACATAGCACTTACAATCCTTAGATCATGTAGATCGATCACTACTTTCTACATCACCTAGCTTCTATATATATATATATATATATATATATATATATATTACAAAAGTGGGCCTAGGCATGGGTAAACCCATGGGATGACCTTCCCATACCCATTACATGATCCTAACACCCAAAAATCCCTAAAAAGGGGTTGAGATCCTGTGATCTCGTCTTTGTCTTGCGCTTCGTATTCGACAGCCTGTCAAAGTCCTAAAAATAGGTCAAACATGACAAAGTATACTCAAAACTTGGTCAAGGTCCAACACCAGTATGACCTCCCGGGGAAAGACGAACCCCACCTACACCTCTCTCCCCTGGGTTGCCTTTTGAGGCACCATCAAAACAAAAAACATATTCTGACTATTTCCATTTCCAATCTGCAAAGTCCTCAGGAGAGATATGAAGCTGTCAGGAAGATCTAGAAAAATTGCAGAAGGAATGACGGATTTGGATGGAATGTATCCTTTGTGGAGAGGAGAAGAGTATTTTCCACCAAACGTCTTCTGTTGGAAGGAGATTCTATTATACTGACCATTGTCTCAATCACAAAGTTAGAAATTCATCCAAGAGACCCAAGCATTTGGCTGCAACCACCTTAGGTGGAGTAAAGACATTCGAGAAAATGGCATGGTTCCTAGCTAGCCATATTTTCCATGTGGTAAATTTTGGCAAAGCGAGAAAACAAGTTTTAAAGGATTGCTTGAGCACCAATGATCCATAATAGGAGGACTTCCATCGACTGAAGAGATTGGTAATTGAGACTGGAAGATTAGTTCTGGGTAAGAAGCTTCCCAAGACAGAAAACCAAAAATCTCTAGCAAATGGATAGTCAATGAAACTATGACTACTAGTTTCTGCCTCCTACTTGCAAAAAATACATCAGTGGGGTCCTCTATAACCTCTTTTCTACAACTAATATCCAGTCAAGATTTTTCCATCTCTGAGGGTCCAACAAAACATGTTGATCTTTGGGAGGCTGTCATTATTCTAAATTTTATTGCACCTACTTGATCTCAGTGGGAGGGTGGAGTGAGCCAAGAGGGTCATGTATCCAGTTCTAACAGAGTAGATGCCATCTCCCCAACCTCTAGTGTCTCTGGCTTCAAGATGAGAAGGTGCACAACCTTTAAGCAAAGAACAAAAGGTCTGGAAAGCTCCTGTCAGTTGATCAAGAAGATCTGGAATATTCCAACCAACCCAATTCATTGACCGATTCCATTGAGAGATATCAAATAGAGAGAGTATGTGATTGGTCATACACCATTGATAGAGAGGCTACAATGAATTGATCTAAAAAAGTGGAGGGTGCCCCATTATGCTATCTGTGAAAACACAAATTTTCTCCCCTCCTCTCCCCCTTTTTCTGTGCACTCTAGAGCTAAAATTCATATTTTTATACATGTACGCAAACTACCAGTTATGCAACACATGTACATACACGACATGCTCCATTACAACCTGCGTACATCAGGTTTGATGCTCAAAACATAAAATTACGTTGGGTTTCCATGCCATGTCACGAGATCTGTGATACTTGACCTTCCATATACTGGAAACACTCTGACTCAACACTTCAATTCCATTTGGAGGCTATAAATTGAGCTATATCCAAGCCTTGAGGATAAATCACCATCAAATTGAGAGCAAAGACACTCTGAAGAAATTTCACCTCAATTGAGTCTACATCCCTTTGTCCTTGAAAGTCTGAACTTCTTGTGTTCATCCCCCAAACTCTTCCTATCTTGTGATGGAGAACTTTATTGACTCCTACTTGTGAGCTTAACTTTGTGGAGGATTTAAGTGGTGGGGACCTAGTTGGAGGGACTTAGTTTCTCGGTTCCGATATGTGTCGTATGTACTTTTGTTGATTACATTAATAGAAATACTATCGTCTCATCCAATTGATATCTTGAAAATATTTGTATTGCTTTCCATGGGCGTGTTTTTTATGTATGTTAATGGACTATGTTAATTTATATGCTAACATTATATATCATAACCACATGCTTGTGTATCTTGGTTGTTGAGGACAAGTTGCAGGTATAAAGCTTTGGGTCGTGTGCTCAATGATGGCCCTCTTTGGACATCTCGACGAGGTAGGATTCTAGCCTTTTCTTATTATCATTTCATTTATATAGCATACTTGAGATTATAATTGATTTCTGGGTCTCGTTTAGTTTGTTGTGGTTTTCCCCTAACCATAGAGAGATTTTCCTTGTAACAGAATTGGTGACTCCATTGGGGATATCTCCTTTTTTGGGGTATTGGGTGTTGTTTTTCCTTGATTTTCTCTTTGGTTGCCTGAGTTTCTCTCTCGCATGTTGCTTGACATCTTATATTTTGCATTATATCTTAGTTTCTTGGCTTAACCCTTGCCTAAGCAGTGTCTTCCTTGACATATGTTGGTTTTCCCTTCACAGGGCACGTACATATGTGAGATGTCTTCCTTTAGGGCATGTACATACACGAGTTGTTCCCTGAACAATCACGTACATTTTCTATTTAGTCATGTTGGTTGAGTTTAGTGATTACTTGGTGATTTTTGTTGGTTGTTGAGACTTCTTGGGCCCCTATTTTGATTGTTAAGTGCCTACAGAGTGATAGGAAGCCTCTTTATTGTTGAATTCTTGGGTGAACTATTTGTCCTTATTTTTGTCTCCCTTACATTTTGGGTCTGGGTAGTTACTTCTTGGTGTCCTACCTGGATTTTCTCTTGGTTCTTGCAGTAGGGTCTTTCTAAGAGGTTCTTTATTCAATCCTTGCATTTTCATTCTATTATACTGAAAATACAAAAAAATATTGCTTATGGCATTTGCACTTTTGGTTGCCTTACATTAGTTTTGGCACATTAGGAAAGATTTCACTTCATTCAAATTGTAGACATTGCATTTTGGTAACATCATTTAGAAGCATACCATATCTTTGAAAATCAAGACTAGTACTTAGCAGTGTTTTTATATTTTCTTCTTTTATGTTGAGTCATAATACCATCAGTTTCATGATCACACCTCTTGAGTAGGCAGAAGCCATTAAAATTAAAGCTGAATAATTAAAATTGATTAGAAACGATTTTATTTTTCAGGGTACATAAGAAAGTATAGGACCCAGGTCATTGGAATAGGATTTTGTGAGTAAACTTCTCCAAGGATATAAAACCGAATGTATGTGTCTGACCAGGGAGGAGTGGTGAAACCAATTATATAATTGGTGTTCTCAAGAGGCTTTTCTCACAGTGGAGTTAAGCATGAGGTCGCGTGAAGCTAGTTGTTGAGATATCCCTCTAATACCTTCCTAGCGTCAAAGATATTTCTAGGGTTCTATTTGTGTTTGGGGGTCTTGCTAGTGCCTTTACCTCCTCGAGAGGTAGTGCTTTCAAGATTTTGGGCTTTTCTACCCTACCCATATGGTGGACCAGACTTGCGACTGCCCGCTTGCGCATTGGTTATATCATGGTGACTCTAGTTTCTTGGCATAGGTAACCACATAGGTTGCTTGCATGGGTTTTTCTGTAGGTACCCTGAGTCAGATAGGGATAAAAAAAAACATAGACTTTATGAAGGATTTCCTCTCTAGAGGGATCTGACCGACTATGATGTGAAGCCTACAAGGGTCCTTATAACTGATTCTAAAACCTCCACTCTATTGTTGCGGAGTCTCATGCCCCTCTTGGGTGAGGAATACCTACTTTAGTTCGAGAGGTCCCTTTTAGCCATCATATCCTATTTGTGTGCATTGACCTTTTGCTTTATTTAGAAGTGTGCTCTTTGATTATTAGTTGGCCTTAGGATTTTGTATTGTGTCATGATTTTTTACTGTTATGGTTGGTGGAGCCCCTGTGAATCCCTAAGTTAGCGCTACTTATCCCATGGTCTCTAATCAGTCCATAGGGATGAATCCTTTTGTATTTACGAGTAGTACGTCGAATCATAGTACTTAGTCAATGCCTTAGGCCTCTAATCCTTTCTCTTTGTGTATGCCAGACATGACTTTGCACTTGTCATCCTCTTTTTCGTCGTCTTATGTGAATCCTAGTTTTGGGTCTCCAGGCACGATGGCTCCTTATTCTCCCTTTTTCGTTTGGTGGGGTCATATCCCTCAACCATGTCCTACAGTAGGAGGTTGGAATCCTCCTTCCTCTTGACCCAATCCTAGCTTCACTTTTCTAGGATCGAGTGCTCAAATGGGCGGTCATTCTACTTCTTACATCCCATCCATCTATCCTTCTTCTGCTATGTTGGTTACTATGAACACTTTTCTCATGAAGAACGTCCCTCTGTCCTTTAGTGTTCCATCTAGAGGGAGTCGATTTTATAGTATGGGAAACCCATTTCACTAAGTTCCTTCGTCCTGGGGGAACATATATCCTCAAAGTGGTTTAAGAGATTTTAAAAGGTAAATAATAAAGTGAAGTGATGAGTGTACTATAATTCAAAGTGAATACAAAATAAATTAATTCAATAATAAATTTAATGGAGAAATTAGAAGTGGGTTAACCCTAAAATAAGGAAAGTGGGCAAAGTGACCTAGAAGATGTTTTTAAGGAAGCTACTTGGAGAGTATAAATAAGAGGCAAGGCTCTATCATTTAAGAAACAATTGAGCATATTGAATACCTATAGTTTTCTAAGGTAACCAAAGGATATCTAAGCTGAATTTCTAAGGAAAGTGAAGAAAAGAAGGCTGGAATTCAAGGAAGGATAAATTCTTTTGATGATGCTTTCTAAGGTATGTTTTTTTTAGGTCATCTCACCATTTTCACAATAATTTTTTTTTATAGAATGATTCAGACCGTGAAATTTATATTCCATTGAGGAAACATATCCAAGTATCCGTGGTAAAAAATTCAGCTTGTGGGTCGTTGTATTTTTGGATTTACACTCGGTGGAAAACAGGGTTTGTGGCTAGTCTTGAAACTAGTCAAAAACATGTGTTTCAGATAAAAATGTCATAAATTCTTCATAACAGATCCAAATTCAGTAAGACCAAATTTGTTGGTTAGAGTATAGTATGTAGTATCATGTGCAATAGTTTCATATCAATTCAACAAATATTCCATGTGGGGCACACTCTACAAGTTCACTCTCTAGAATAAGACATAATTCAGCAAGGTGTGCCATTTTTGCCATAACTCCTTTTCTGAGAGGTTCCAAGTAGTGAAACCTGGAGGAATTTCATAAAATACACTGAAGAACATTGTGTATTAGTTTCAGATCTTTATTGATTACAGGTACAAATTTATGATTATTTCAAGTTAGGGTTGTTGACTAATCCAAAACTAGTCTTGTGAGACTAAAGAAACATTTGATGAAATGCTAGTCTCTTGTTGTTAAAGTTAAGAAAGGTTTGCAAGTATGTGA
Source organism: Picea engelmannii (assembly GCA_009831015.1). Taxonomy (NCBI): domain Eukaryota; kingdom Viridiplantae; phylum Streptophyta; class Pinopsida; order Pinales; family Pinaceae; genus Picea; species Picea engelmannii. The sequence continues at coordinate 823,467 of ML781704.1, read as the reverse complement.
TCATATACACCAGTTCTATTATAGAGTTACAAATCATATTTGGATGATGAAATTGATGAGGGATTTTGGTTGAGGTGCAAGTTGGGTACATGGTTGAGACAAGTAGTTGATGAGTTGGCACATACATGAGGTGTATATTTGATGATGTTGGTACATATTGATGATTCATAGTTGATGAGTACTTGACACATGATTGGTACATACTTGGTACATGGTTGGTTGCACTTGTTTATGGTACATGTTGATTATAGATTGTTTGGTACAAGTTGGTGCATGATTGATACACTTTTTTATGGTACAGGTTGATTACAAGTTGAGGTACAGGTTGATGCATGGTTCAGGTTTATTGGTACATGTTTACAATAGTATATCTCACAGTGATAGTGTGAAAATGGTTCCATCATTCTACTTCTATTTCAGGGCGGTTGAATGGGGCAAGGACAGGTGGTTGTAGCCACCTTCCAGTTGTAGCCGGAGAACATAGGGGGTTATAGCCTCCTTTTGGTTGTATCCAGAGAATTGGGGAATTAGAGCTTCCCTCAGGTTGTAGCCTGAGAAACTAGGGGGTTGGAGCCTCCTTCCAGTTGCAGATGGAAAAAAAAGGAATTTGGTGCTTCCAATGAATGTAATTCTTCAAGACATATAAGATAAAGCTATTGGGCTCAAGATATGATCACTTTTATGACGGTTATTATACACTTTTGCTGCATGTACATATGTGTTTTTCATATTTTGAAGGAGCTTTTTGAATAATTTTATGTTAAAATGGTATGATCGACATAAGCTACGTATGATTCATGTTTAATGATTGTATTGAGTATAATTCATCATGTTTTTACACTTCGAAGGATTTGATACATGTTTTTTTATGTTACAGGGAAAAAATGCACTGTGTTTCTGTTTCTGACACTCAATCTGGCACTCCTTCTAGCACTTGTTCCGGTACCCGATCCGACACTGCGTCCAACACTGTGTTTTGCACAAAAACGGAGGACGACTTGGCGGTTATGGTATTGGCGGCCAATGATGGGCGAATAAAGAATGTGGGTTTTGTTCATGCTTGCCCCCTCCAACTACTGAGCTCCCAACAACTCAGTTTTAGTTGTTCAAGAGGGTGATTATTGGCTCGCTCTGTTTTAATAGTTAGGGCATCATTTAATGCAAATTGCCAAATTTAGAAGTTGTTGGACCCTCCTGTGGTTGACCACTTGGTCTGTAAACATTATAAATACCACCGAGGTGGTAAGACATAAGTAAAGTAGCAAAAACATCAATGTGATAGGTAGAAATATGTTTTTACTTTGTTTTTCCATTTTACATTGCCAGATTATACAAGAACTATGTTTTTGAGTTTTCATCGTGAATTCGAATTGTTGAGTTTGTGGTGTGCTTTTAGAAAGTGACCACGACTTGCTGCGGTGTTATTGGATAAATCGGTAGGTGTGGACACTAACTGATCTCCCTATATCCACCTAGATCTAGAACAAAACACACCAGAACATGACGCTTTCCTTAAGTTTTAGATATTGAATTTACTAACTAAAGAGGGATAGGTGACATACCGTTTAAATGTTGCTTCCTCTCGCCATCACCATCCTAGCTCCATTCCAACACTCATGCAATGATGAACCTACAAAAGAACGCAACCAACCAAAGTGATAGTAATAGCATAAACTCAATATAAACCTATGTATGTGATCAAGGAATCATGCAATAAAACACAACAAGATTTATAGGCAAGAATCATATTACTGTATCATATTAAATGTGAAAGAGAGATTACAACCATGGCCTTGATGTCATAATGTCCCTTCCAACTATCCTTTGTTCCCCACACACTTCCACCCCAAGAATTCTGAGAGCATCAATCTGATAATATTCACAATCTATCTTGACAAAGTGGCTCATCTAGCCAAGCTAACAATCTCCAAAGCTCAATCCAATCCAAGCTAATAAAAAAATCTCCAAAGCTAACTTTCTCCATGAGAGCTCCTCTCCTTTTATAAGTTGAAGAGGATAAGGTGAGGAGGTTAGGATTATCCCACTAAATCATGAAAGCAAGTAAGATCCAAACCATTCGGATGCCACCTCACCATGGAAGTTTCTCCTTTTAGAAGCATCGAGAAGATGCTCGTTTTTCCCACATATGAGCATTTTCACACCCTACCTATATAGCAACCTGTGAACACTTCATGATCTATCTATGGTGCATCTTGCAAAAATCAGGCATTTTCGCACCCTGCCTATATAGAAACCTACGAACATCCTCTTTAATAGGGTTTTTACAAAGGGAAATGCAACGGGTTTTTAATAGGGTTCTTCTCCCTTATTTCTTCAGGAACTCAGGCCACTGACCCCTCTGAAGGCAACAGATAGGTTTACATCACTAACGATAATAGGTATGATGAAAATAATGTGTAACAGAGAGACCCCCAAAGTATGAAGTTAGAATAGAGTGATAGTTGAAATACTTTGTCGAGTGTGTGTAGGGAACAAGGAACAGTCAGTCGGAAACCTGCTAACAAACAAGGAAATACAGTAAAATAATATATCATCACTGAGGTAGGCATTCCCATACTCAGAATACAAATGACTCAGAGCATAAATGTCGACATGCGAAGATCCATGTCAAGTAAGATAGGTCATGGCCACCAAACATACACTGTGGATCCATGCCATTATGACTCAAATCTGAACATAGCCACCAAAAATACACTGTGGATCTATGTGTTAAAGACTCAAATTTGATCATAGCCATGAGACATACAATGTGGATCTATGCAACAATACAAACTGAATATACTCCAACGCAACCTGGATCTATCAGAAAAGATCCAGGGTCTTCATCTCCACCACTCTATAGTATGAATCTAACCATGCAAATACATGTGTTGAAGTCAAACATGATAGAAACCACTTGATTACCAGTCAATGATGAGAACCATTAACAAGTGCGAAGGAAATCATCATTAATGTCAATGACTCCCAAGGTACTCTAGTATAATCCAATGAATGTGAGTTAATGAGTTGAAGTCAAACACTCGGCGGAATCTCCCGATCAGGGGTCAATAATGAAAACCCATTGTCGAAAGCGAGGAAACCTGCCATTGAGGCATGCAAGTTCCAAGGTACCAATTGGTTTCTAAGCCTAATTCCTAGATAATGAGTTGAAGTCGACAGGAAAAGACTCATCAGAGGAGGGCCTTAATGTATCCCTCATCCATGACACGAAACAAATAACAAGATTTGATGTAGATCAGAGTAACAAGTGATTCAGGACTGACTCAGGGATGGCCGACGCAATAGAAGGCTTAAACACTGTAGACATGGTCGATGCAATAGAAGGCTTAAAGACTACAGACATGGTCGACGCAATAAAATGATTTACGGGTTGAACTTCTCTTTGAACATATTGACGACACGACAACTGTCTTGGAAAATACTGACTCAACAACAGGGATCACAGACCAATTTGTAATATTATAAAGGAGTATGACCAAGAGACGAGCGGGTTTTCCAACCTAGACACAAAGAGATTGAAAGGGTGTCATGTTCAAAGGTGACTCTTCAATGGATTACAGGTTTAGACATATTTCTTTCCCAATTTTTTCCCCCACCATTTCTGGCAAGTACCTATTTATTTTTACACAAGCTTGAGGAGGATAACATATGCTTGAAATGTAAGCTCATCCTTCGGATGAGTCCCTTGAAGTATGTTTAACGAACCCTAGGAATGAGTGGTTCGGTCCCACATGGGCCTTTCAATGTTTGTTTTATGATTCCAAAGAAAGAAAACTCAGGGGTTTTTCATGTTTATAGAGTCTAAAAAACACTTAAAGAGAACTCTCTCAGTTCCTTTTTCGTAAAGTAGTCTGATGATATTGAAAAAGAGATAAACTATCGCTCAACAAATGTTTTCTTCAAATACTTTAATGAGCGTGAAAAGAACAAGATCGCTCAGCAATCTTTTCATGTTTAGAGAGTCTGAAAAGAGCTTAAAGGGAACTCTAGTGGGTTCCTTTTTCGTATAACCTTTAAGAGTCCGAAAAAGTGATAAAAGTATACTCGGTTACATTCTCATTGATTTACGAGCATGAGAAAGAACAAAGACTAAGCTCGGTAACTTATTCTCATGTATTTATGAGCATGAGAAAGAACAAAGACTAAGCTCAGGATTGTTTTCATTTTTACACAAGATTTAAAACAAAACRAAACTATGCTTGGACCTGGTTTCATTTTTACACAAGCTTGAACTAGAGAAAACTATGATTGAGGTAAGTGGTTTCATTTTTACACAAGCTTGAACCATAGAAAACTATGCTTGGACTTCCCAACACATAACACAAGGATGGTTGGTACTTATCCCCCAGCTTAAGAAACTAGCGGCTCTAAATTCAGCATGAAGTCCAGAGGCTGAAAGAATTTCCCCCCAAGCTTCGTTTCATCCAACTGCGAAGGAGAATGAAATGAAGCTTCAAATACTATACGTAGGACTTGACCCAAATGGAGAGGGGGAAGTTGTTTCATTTTTTAATGAGCTTGACACATGAGAAGAACTATGCTCGTAACCTTTGTTTCATTTTTTAATGAGGTTGCCACAAAGATGAAAAAACTATCCTCGTAAGTGGTTTCCTTTTTTAATGAGCTTGAAATTAGAAAACTATGCTGAAGTCTGGTTTCATTTTTTTAACGAGATTGAAATCAGAAAAATCATGCTCATATACCTCTGTTTCATTTTTTAACGAGGTTGCCACAAAGACACAAAAACTATCCTTGGAACTCTCTTCTTGATCATGGATTCCAAGAGGACAACTCTCTGGAATGACACCATGTCAAGGGACAAAACTCAGTCATGGCTTTCAAGAGGTCTTCACTGGAAGGAAGAAACACACTCTGGAAGGACACCATGTCGAGGGTCATGACAAGAGTAAAGAGATGAGGCTCTAACAACCCTATCGAAGAGATCACCATATCAACTACTGGATCTGATTCATCGGAAGTTGAAGCCATGGGTGACAATGCCACATAATTGACCTGTGGCGGGGACGATACCATCTGCATATAAGAACCATTTAGGGAGGCAATCCAGTCAGGGTCAATGAATGAAAGTTGATCAACAGTCACAACTTGTCCATCGTGAGGGAAAGATATCACACGAAAAAGGGTAGACACAATAGTTTTCATGGCATAGACATAATCTCACCCAAGGAGTAAAGCAAAATCCAAGGGGTCTTGGACAACCATGACATCAATAAAGATAGTTTTCCCTCCCAAAGTTACAAGAAACTAAGGAAGGGTCCCTAAAGGTTGACCGGTTCTTCTGTTAAAAGCTAACAAATTCTGCGTAACCGGGGCAAGCTGAGGACAACCCAAAGCTTTCCAAGAAAAAGAGGAAAAAATGATAACGAACGCACCTTCATCTATCAATGTCTGAGGAACATCCCGACCAGAAACTTGCACTGTAATCTGGAAAGGAATGTGAGAGGAAAGACGAGGTCCAGTTAGCACACCCCAACTAAAAAGGATGGCCTCATTACTTGGAGGGGGTTTCACGGGAGAAGAATGAATATCCCCTGACACGATAGAGTCTGTATCAACGAGAAAAATGTGGGCAGTATCGGGTTTACTCTCGAGCGGGAGAGTAGGGTCGACTGATGACGAGATCAGATCGACCACTTGGGTGACACTTTCTAACAGGAGAGTGGGATCGACCGAGGATGGGATTGGATCGACCGCTTTAGTTTCACTCTCTGAGGGAGAGCAGGATTAACCAAGGATGGTATCGGATCAACCACTTTGTCAACTAGTCCAAATAAGGACGTAACCATATTGACGACATGATCAACCGGATTGACCGGTGAAAGGACCGGAGTGATCATTCCATCAACTATAGGGGGGTCAAGAGTAAGCTTGCGATAAGAAGCTAGAAGTTGAGGCTGTGAAACAGTCATGTCTTCTAGTAATTTCAAGGCTTCGTCCATACAAGGTGTAGGGTCTCAAAATAGTCCCTATTCTCACTCCATTAATTCACTAAAACCTTCACAATTACTTCCATTTCACCTTCATATCACCTTCATTCCACCTCCACATCATTACATTTACCTCATTTGGGTTATAACTATGCTTTTC
>ML781704.1:783514-802565 GCA_009831015.1 Picea engelmannii | reverse complement strand
GTTCTTGTAAGAGAACCATAAGACCTCATACAATTATTAGATTTAGGTTTGTTTCATTTCATCTTTTAAATTTTTGGTTAAATGTTCTAATATTGTAGGAGATCCTAAAATTCAGGTGTTCTTGTAAGAGAACCTTAGGATCTCGACAATTGTTAGATCTATGTTTGATTAGTTGTTGAAAGATATTTTGATGAATATGTTCTTGTAAGGGAACTTTAAGATCTCAGACATATTAGGAATCTTTCTAGATCTATATATTTTAGGTAGCGCTTCTAAGTTTACCTTACCAGGTTGACATTAAATAAACTCTGATTGACATCATCAATTAGAACTAAACACATGGGCAAAGGTGAGTGAGATGATTCCCTTTGCATAACATACATGGGAACTTGACTCTACTTTTTTTCTTCTCAACGGTATCCTGACTAGTTGACGGGAGGTCATCAACATGTTGTTTAGAGGTTGATGACATGGGTTGGCGAGGGTGTGTAGACCAAACTTATATAACCTTGGATAGACTAGGGAAATACTTAAGAATATAGCTACCCTTACAAATCCTGCAAGGGTACTTGGGCTTATGAGTTGTTTGGGTGATCTTGACATCATCAACACTCCCAGCATGATCAACAGTAACTGGTTGTTTTCCAACATGTTTGGCAGTGGTTGGAAGTTTGGATCCTTTCTTATTTTTCCTTTTCTTCTTCTTATTTTTCCTTTTCTTCTTCTTTTTAATCATCGAGTTACTAGCTTGAGAGCTTTCACTCGGTGAAGAAGATGAAATGGAAGAAGACCTTGCAAGTGAAGAAGGCGAAGAAGATCTTACTAGTGAAGACGGTGAAGGATCAACATGAGGTTGATGTTCTTGAGGGGAAGTGCTTACAACCAAAGCACTTACTTCATTTGGGATTACCTGAGTTGAAAAAAACCACACAGACAATCCAATAGTGAGACCTGGAAGGCTCAAAGTAGCGATGTGAGGAGGACCAATGTTTCTGTAAGAAGGAAAAACAAAAGGTTCCCCTGGAAAAGGAGTTCCTTCATTGGTCATTCTGGGAACTGACGCCATAAAAAGATCCAATCTAGAGTCCACTAGGGAAAACAAACAACACACGTTAAAAATCTAGTAAGCAAACAAGCAAACAAAACCTTCTCACAATGAGCACACTAGTTGGTGGTGAAATCCAACGTCGCGACAACAAAGTAATAAGGGGTTGAGATAGAGCGGGTGGAAAAGTTACGTTGACGACCTTCTTAACAGACTTATGCCTTGGTGCAAGCTCCCACACATAATCGTGGGTATGCCCTCCAAGGAGCCCGAGTGAGTTTGGCCAATGTCGATTCTAGGTACCGTGAAGACTTGCCCCTCCATAGTCACCTCGTGTAAAGAACCTAGAGAGATAGGCCACTAAGGTTACCAATTACTACAATGAATGCTTGGGGAAACAGTCAATAGTCCGATCCACGCGCAAAGGTAGGGTATCTAGCCCGAAATCAACTCGAAAGGCTTCCACTCATAATTGTGGGTATACCTCCAAGCGACCCCCATAATATGCGCAATCTCTACACCAAGACCAACAAAGCAGGGTGAGCAACTCTGCCAGTCTTAATGCGACCTCGTGATTGACCCTTGTGTGAGAAGGGCTTCCCAGGACAAAATGTAGTAAGTGGATTTAACTCTCCCTATCACAAGATACTATGTTTGTTTGTAGCTTTGGAAATTTATCTTTCACACCTATTCCAAAGCCGTACAACTAATATAATGTAGGTTTGCTACCAGAAAATATAAAATGTCTAATCAATTTTTATAAGCGCTTTATTTTTAAGGCTGTTGTTACTCAAAAGGAAAATGGCATGGACAATATGGTGTTTTGACCGACTCAAATGTTATGCAAAGAGATGAAGATGCAATCTTTTCATTTCGATGAAATCTATGCTACGAGAAGGAGAAAACATTTATCATTCCCATATGCACAATGTCCCAAAATTTTAAAACTCATCAATATCAAGATTCTCAAAAAATGAGAAAAAGAGACTGTACACCAATGCACGATTCATGGCCCCCCAAAAATACTCGTAAAGAAGAATTTAAGACCAAAAATACCAAGAATCTTGCAATTTCACTACTTCAAATGCAAGGAAGCCCCCAGTCTAATATAAAGCAAGAAATTAAATCTTTTTGTTTCAAAAATTTCACTAAAAGCAATAATGAACTTTCTTAAAACAAAGAAACCCAAACTAAAAGTTTTCTTTTGTTTTCTTTTAAAGCGAACTATTCAGAAGAAATCTGATCTTTCCCTAAACAATTCTAAAGAAAACACACGCTTTGTAATTGAAAGACACTAAAAGAAAGAGACTAATCCTTAAAAACCAAACAAAGCAAAGATGGATAAAATCAACTCAAAGAATGCCAAGCAGACTGTAAACAGATCAATATAGGATCCAAAAGTTCAATCCAGCCGATCAAAGAAAAATTGGGCATCAAAAGATAACAAGACCCAATCCAAAAAAAATTTACAAACAAGTTCGTAGCCTAGTAGTGAGGTGCAGTGCGAAAATTAGGCATTTTCGCAATCTAGACACAGGTAGGGTGCGAGAAGGTCGCACTAGACTGAACAGTAGGGTGAGAAAATCAAGGGTTTTCACAAGATGTATACAGGTGAAGTGCGGGAATGTCTGTAATCGAAAGGAATTTGGAAAAAGGATAAAGAGTCTAAGTGAATTTTCAGATCCAGAGAGTCTGGATAGATCTCTCACAGACTCAAAGACCAGAGATCAAGAAATCAAAGCAAGGGAAACTAGACTAACTAGGAAACAATTCGTTCCCGAGTACAATCACCAATTTTGTTATTGGATAAATCAGTAGGTGCGGACACTAACTGATCTCCCTAGATCGACCTAGATCTAGAACAAAACACACCAGAAAATGACGCTTTCCTTAAGTTTTAGATATTGAATTTACTAAATAAAGAGGGATAGGTGACACACCGTTTAAACGTCGCTTCCTCTTTCCATCGCCATCCTAGCTCCGTTCCAACGCTCATGCAATGATGAACCTGCAAAAGAACACAACCAACCAAAGTGATAGTAATAGCATAAACTCAATATAAACCTATGTATGTGATCAAGGAATCATACAATAAAACACAACAAGATTTATAGGAAAGAATCATATAACTGTATCATATTAAATGTGAAAGAGAGATTACAACCATGGCCTTGATGTCGTAAGGTCCCTTTCAACTGTCCTTCGTTCCCCACACACTTCCACCCCAAGAATTCTGAGAGCATTGATCTGATAATATTCACAATCTATCTTGACAAAGTGGTTCATCTAGCCAAGCTAACAATCTCCAAAGCTCAATCCAATCCAAGCTAATCCAAAAAGCTCCAAAGCTAACTTTCTCCATGAGAGCTCCTCTCCTTTTATAAGTTGAAGAGGATAAGGTGAGAAGGTTAGGATGATCCCCCTAATCATGAAAGCGAGTAAGATCCAAACCATTCGGATGCCACCTCACCATGGAAGTTTCTCCTTCTAGAAGCATCGAGAAGATGCTCGTTTTTCCCACGTATGAGCATTTTCACACCCTGCCTATATAGCAACCTATGAACACTTCGCGATCTAGCTATGGTGCAGCCTGCAAAAATCAGGTATTTTCGCACCCTGCCTATATAGCAACCTACGAAAATCCTCTTTAATAGGGTTTTTACAAAGGGAAATGAAACTTCTTTTCTCAAGAAAATTCTTCTCCCTTCTTTCTTCAAGAACTCAGGCCACTGACCCCTCTGAAGGCAACAAATAGGTTTACATTATTAACGATCATAGGTATGACGAAAATAACGTGTAACATGGGGGGCCCACCAACAGTCTGGTAACTGTCTTTGTGTTTGTTTATGCATTTCATAGTTTAGTTGTTCTCTTTATTTTCCTGTACATGCATTTTTTATTATGTTAATTAGTTTGTTGTTGCAATTTAATTGCTTTGACTCTCTTTTGCAGGTTAGTATGATGAATTGTGTTAGCATGCATTAATCTTGTAGTTAGGAATGGATCTGCAAACCCCTAGACTAACCCCATGTGTAATTAGATATTAGATTACATCTTTATATATGATTTTAGAATCAATTTTAAAACAAAGTTTTAATTAGAATAGAATAGAGTTTTTATTTGAGCTTTCTTCGACAAGGATTTGATGGATGGATATGATCAATTTCAGTTTTTTATCATAGCTTGCTCATTTCATTTTTATGTAGAATTGGCTTAGCTAGTTGTTGATTAATGTAGTTGTTAGTTTACTTTTTAATGTCATGTTTTAATTTCTATTTTTATCATTTTCTTATTGCAGTTTGAATTGTTAGAGTAGATATAGCATAGTTTTCAATTTATGTAATTTTCTTTCTAGAATTAAATTGCAATTATATTTCTTAGTTAATGGTTGAATCTAGTTTTGCTTATGTAGTATAGAAGTACAATGATGATCTCGTTATATTGTTGATGGTTAATAAATGAATATGCAGGTTAATTGACGATTGTTTATGTCATGGCTAAATTCTCATTGGATTGTTTAATCCATACCTTTCACTTTGCTATTGAGATCAGTGTTGAGCTTATACCGCTTGAATTGTCCTTTGTTGTCAAGTGCCATCAAGTTATCATATGACATCGAAGACATTCACACAACCACCAACATTATGTTTGAGTTTTCATAGATTAAGAAATAGTTTTCTTTCTTTCATAGATCAAAAGAGATAGTTTTCCCATTTTCATAGATTAGAAAAGATAGTTTCTTGCTTTTGTAGATCATAAGAGATAGTTTCTTGCTTTCATAGTTTAAAAGATAGTTTAAATGCTTTTGTAGAATAGATAGTCTTTTGCTTTGATAGATTAGAGAATAGTTTTGTTTATCATAGATCAAAGCTTAGTTTCTAGTCTTTCTTGCTTTCAATAAAATAGATTTCCTTTCATGAATTAGAAATAGTTTTGAATTAAGAATTTAGTCCACTTGCCTCTTAGGCTAGATAGTTGTTCAATGAGAAGTTTTAATTTGATTGCTTGCGATAGTTAGTTGTCTATTTTCTTTAGTAGGTTAGTTAGTTGTCTTTGCTTACTTGTCTATTGCTTTAGTAGGTTAGATAGGTGTATTTGCTTGCTTGTTTATTTATTTTCTTTCATAGGGTAGTTACTCATTGAATATAGGTTGGCAAGTTAAAGAAGTTTTCTTTTGTCATTTGCTTATTATGCTTAAATAGTTGCTTTTGCTTATTGTTATGAACTCGTTTGCTTCAAGTAGGGTTTTTACTTGTTTTCTTAGAACTATCCATCGATCCTTGGCCCAAAAATACTTAGGTTACATAGTTTCAATTTGCTTAGTAGGGTTTGCTCATTAGATAGCTTTGCTTGAGTAGGTTAGCCTTAGTTAGCTACCTTCCTTAGTTAGACTATACTCCTACCAGCCCTTCTACCTTTGGTATATATTTTGCTACAACTCTAAGTTTACTTACCCCGGGTTGACAATTTAATTGAGGGTTTTTACTGTGTTTTTAATGCATATATAACACCCATCATTTTTGGCGTCGTTGCCAGGGAGTTGTATTAAGGTAAGAAGTAGTTAGGAAATAGATCATTCTTAGACCTTAGCATTATATTGTTGGTGGGGGAGATTTAAGACAAGAGTAAGAACTTGCGCATCTGCTATAGCAGGTTCCCCCAAACCCAATGATAGTTTTTCTTTTTTACTTTCATGAATAGACCTAGAAACCAAATGGTAGATTTTTTTTTTTTTTTCTTTCTTTCTTTCATGAATAGACCTAGAGACCCACAAGGTAGACACATTAAATCAAAATCAGACCTTTCAACCAAGGTTCTTTCTGATCTCTTTGGGGGAAGGAACGTTCCGCTTATAAAATTTATAGACCGATACCGAAAAACATAAGCTAGCTCAACTCAAAGAGATAAAATAGTCTCTTAAGAAACTAACACAGGGAGCACTATAGAACAAGAAATTGAAGCATCAATCATATTAGGAAAGGAGGCAAGACCGCTCGAGTCTTCCACAGAACCAAACAATACAACCTTTGCTTTTACACCACCACGAGGGGACTCTAATTTTAAGGACATCATAGACCCTGAACAGGTGAATATTTTGTTTGGTAGTTCAACCAATGTAATTATCTCTCAAACTGACACAAAAAAATTGGCACCAATAGTCTCAACTGACTCGAGTAGAGTCCCATATATCCAATCTGTAGGAAGACCTTTGCATCAAAGGGAAACCTTGTTTTCTTCAAAGACCATCTAGGTACTCTCTTTTTGGAAATCAAGCCAATATGGATGATCAGGAAGACCATAACAATGTAAGACATGGGGAGGGAGAAGAAACTGGAAACCAAACCTAAACTACCTTCGGGTTTTCGATTTTGGACACCACTCCAAATGTCAACATGAAGAATATTCCTCTCTCAGCATTGCCTACCTTTTACGGTAAAAATAGTGAAGATCCAGACACCTTCCTATTTGAATTTGACATCTTGTGTAGGAGCTACAACTACATAGAAGATGCCCAGAAATTAAAACTCTTTCCTACCACCCTCAAAGACTCTGCACTAAGATGGTTCATGGGGTTGGGAGAATCCAGTATTAGGTCTTGGGAAGCCATGAAAGACATATTTCTTAAGAAGTACCAAGACTACTACAAGACCAAAGAGTCTTGTAATAACATCTTTAAAATCCAACAATTAGAAGACGAGACCCTCGAAGATTATATGGAAAGATTTGGTTATATCTCCCAGAAGTCAAAATACCATGACCTCCCAGAGGATGCAATTAGGGATCTTTTCCTTAAAGGAATTTCAGAAGAATATCTAGATATTCTTAACCTGATGGCATCAAGTGACATATCTCATAAACCATTTGCTAAAATATGTGAAATGTGTAAAAATTACTCAAGGAGTAGAGCCAAAACAGGAAAGAATGTTCGAGACCCTTACAATAGAAGCTTAAAACCAATTAGTTCAGGTGGCATCACAAGAGCAGAGATAGGGAACCTCTTAGAGAACTTCAAGACATATATCTTAAGCACAATAGGTTCCTAATTGGACACCCTAAAAACAAAAAAGAAATAGGAGGAGGAGAATGTAGCAATGAGCATATATTGCCCAAGATGCAGGAGGAAGCATTCCTCAAGGGAATGCCCATTAGATAACATTTCAGTTTGTGGCTTCTGTATAGAAGACCATGTGACTGAAAAATGTCCATCATTGCTTGGTTTACTAGCCATATATAGAAGTGGAGATCCTGGGGAGTCTTGTTATGCACCTAGGAGGCCATGGAAACCTAGGAATCAACCCACATACCCGGTCTATAGTCTCAAGTTTCACCCTATTGTCAACAACAATAGTGGAACTCTCCAGGTTGGCAAAACTAGTCTACTCAGTACCAACATCCTTGCTTTCAAGGATGTAGAGGAGGACATAACCAAGGAAACCCTCAATCTCCACCTATCCCTATGTCCAACCATCCTTATCCTCAGTTCCCACCGAACACTCTGCAACTTCTACCAGGTTTTGTTCCATCACCTTTACCTCCTATTCCACAACAACAATTGCTACAATATCAAAATGAAAGCTCCCCGAGACCGACACTATTACCGGCACAGCCAGTGCCGAATCCAAATAATAAGCCCCCTCAACCTCTTCACAATGTTGAGATGTAGGCCTTCCCGACGTATGTTATTACTCATGTTCCATTACAGGAAATTCAACTAAGATCGAGAAAAGTTCTGGAGAGGCAGAAACCTTAAGTAGTCATCCAGGAAGAAGAAGAAGAAGAAACCACCAAACAACCCACGGATGACACTAGGTGGGAAGATGTTATTATCCTGAAGAACCAAGAACCTGAGCTTCCCAAAAATGAACCTTCACAAATTATGAAGGTCCCTCCTTATCCAGACTGATTGGTAATCGAGAAACCTACCACCCGACCAGAATTTGACATTTTGAATGAATTGAAAAATATTTGTGTCAAGATTCCTCTGCTTCATGCCATTAAATAAATTCCAATCTATAGTAAGGTAGTCAAAGAATTGTGTATCAAGAATCCAGGTAGGAATCAAAAGGATCCCCCTACAATACACTTGATAGGAGGACTTTCCGAATACATATCAGAGTAGCCAAAACTAGCAAAATATGGGAATCCAGGAAACCTCGTAGTGACTATAACTATAAATGAGGTCTCCATTAGAAACACTCTCATAGACTTGGGGAAAACCATCAATGTTATGACCACTACTACCTTGGAAAAATTACAGTTACAACCTCTTCTTTGAACTACCCCAACCATTTTGGAATTAGCAGATAAGACTAGGGTTATACCTGAAGGAATTTTAGATGATGTCATGGTTACTTTAGCCTCATGGGAGTACCCCGTAGATTTTCTTGTCATTCATTCAAAGGATCCTACCAAAGGCCATCCCGTCATTTTGGGAAGACCTTGGCTAGCCACAACCAATGCATCTATTGGCTGTAGAGAAGGAGAAATGACCATCTCGAATGGTCTCTCGATTCAGAAGCTCACCATTTACCCTCCATCTCAACCTATTATGGAGAATCTATGGTGGCTTGAATGTCATACGAGAATGAGGACTGGGAAGAACCCATATTGCCAAGTGACCATGCATGGGCACTTCAAGAGAACATAAGAGAAAATGTGCTAAACCAGTTCATTTATGCTATCACATGTGTGGATTTTCCATAGTCCTTTCCCTAATTTGAATACATGTTCGGGGAAGAATTTCAAGAAAAATTAGACCCATCCATTTTGTCTTCGACATTTTTTTATTTATGAGATAGATGAGTCTGCCATGTCTTACACTATGCCCTATGAGATTAGTCCAGGAAAATTTTTACATATAAATTCTGGGCTAGATGCAAACCAACATAAATAGTTAGTAGATATCCTTAAAGAACAATCAGGAGCATTTGCCTGGGAATACACTGACATGAAGGGTATACACCCTGACACATGCATCCATCACATATATACCCAGGGGGAAGTAACACATGTTAGGCAACCCCAGAGAAGGATGAACCCAGTACTCAAAGACATAGTCAAGGAGGAGATCCAAAAGTTGTTAAATGTTGTATTTATCTATCCCATCTTCGATATTAAGTGGGTATCCTCACTTGTAGTGGTTCCAACGAAAGTGTCTGGGAAATGGATAATTTGTGTTGATTTTTGGGAACTCAACAAGGCCACTCTGAAAGACTACTTTCCTCTCCCTTTCATTGACCAAATTCTAGATACCTTGTCTGGAGAGAAGTATTTTTTCTTTTTAGATGGGTACACCAGGTACAATCAGATTCTTATAGCACCCAAGGATCAGTACAAGACTACCTTTACTTGTCCTTGGGGAACCTATGCCTATAGGGTCTTACCATTCGGATTATGTAATGCTCCTGCCACTTTTCAATGAGTAGTATTAGGTATATTTGTCGATCTTATTCATGATTGTGTGGAAGTCTACATGGATGAATTCATAGTCTATGGAAACACTTACCAGGAAGCCTTAGACAACTTAGAAAATGTCCTCATCAAATGCGAGGAAATGAACCTATCTCTAAGCCATGAAAAGTGCAAATTGTTGTGAACTGAAGGAGTGGTTCTGGGACATCATGTTTCATTTGAAGGGATAAAAGTTGATTCTGCAAAGATTGAGGTCATCATCATACTTCCACTGCCCAAGACTCAGAAAGAGGTAAGAATATTTCTTGAACATGCCGGATATTACCGGTGGTTTATTGAAAATTTTACAAAGATTGTTGCACCTATGTTTGGATTATTAATAAAAGATGTTGATTTTGTTTGGACTGAGCAGTGTCAAACTGCCTTCGAAACCCTAAAAGCTAAGTTGTCTGTGGTACCAGTTCTTAGAGGGCCCAATTGGAATCTCCCATTTCATATATCCATTGATGCCTCCAACACCGCAATAGGAGGGGTATTAGGGAAGAAAGAGGACCAACAATCCTATGCCATTTATTTTATGAGCTAGAACTTGTCCCCTGCCGAGTTAAACTACACAGTTACCGAAAAGGAATTCTTGGCAGTTGTTCATGCTATTAACAAGTTTTGTCATTACAGTACAGGTTATGAAGTATTTGTACATACCGATCATTCTGCCATTAGATTCCTCATGAATAAACCTATAACTAATGGTCGAGTGACTAGGTGGCTCTTGTTATTGCAAGAATTTAATATCACTGTGCTTGACCAACCTGGAAAGGATAATGTAGTAGCTAACTTTCTTTCCCAAATAAAAAATGAGGATAATGATATCCCTGTAGATGATAGTTTCCCAGACGAGCATCTTTTTTTCCTTTTTGTCAATACCCCATGGTTTGCAGATATGGCAAACTATTTGGCCACTAGGAAGTTACCGTCTCATTTGCTAGCTCATCAAAAGCGGAAAATTATTACACAAAGTGCTAATTACTCTTGGGTTGGTCATGATCTTTTCCGCACAGGTCCTGATTTGATTATTCGTAGATGTGTCTGAGAGGAAGAGGTATCTGATATACTACAAAGATATCATGATGGACCATGTGGTGGCCATTTTTCTGACAAACGTACAACATATAAGGTGCTACATTCAGGTTACTATTGGCCTAGCATTTTCAAAGATGTTGCTAAATATGTGAGAAGTTGTGATAGTTACCAAAGGATAGGAAGACCTACATCAGCTGACTAAATGCCTTTGTGTGCCCAAGTTATGATAAAACCCTTCGAAAAATGGGCACTCGACTTTGTAGGACCAATTTCACCCATGTACTGTAGGAAGAACTATATTTTGGTCTGTACGGACTATGTCACCAAATGGGTAGAGGAAAAATCCCTATTCAGGGCTACAAAGAAGTTTGTTGTCGAATTTATCTATGAAGACATCTTTACCCACTTCGGTGTCCCTCATGAAATTGTTACCGACCAAGGCACTCAATTCACTTCCAAGTTGATGAAAGAGCTAACAGATAAATATGGGATTAAACATTGTAAATCTTCTCCATACCACACGCAAGACAACGGTCAGGTAAAATCCACAAACAAAGTTCTAGAAGCCATCTTGACCAAGACTGTTCAATTACATCATCGATATTTAGCTGATAGGCTCCCAGAGGCTTTGTGGGCATATCAGACTACCTAGAGAAATACCATTGGGCATACCCCTTATGAGCTAGTGTATGGGAAACAAGTACTTTTACCAATAGAATTCCAAGTAAGGATCTTCTGTATTGCCACAGAATTAGGATTGAACCTGGATGAGGCTCAAAAGAAATGAGCCCTACAATTGAATGGGGTGGATGAAATTAGGCAAGATGCCATCCAACGGACAATATTAGTCCAAAACTAGAGGAGCAAGTGGCATGACAAGTTTATCAAGAAGAAACACTTCCAACCTGGTGATTGGGCTTTATTGTTTGATTCCCAATTCAAAACCTTTAAAGGAAAACTCACCACCCAGTGGTTGGGCCCTTACGAGGTAGACACTATATATGACAATGGAACTGTAAAAATTAAAACAATTGATGATGGACAAGTCTCCTTTGTGGTAAATGGATATCGACTTAAATTTTATCATAAGCCCATTTTCAGAGAAGATTTTCTATAGGTCATGTCAGCTAACAAGGCATTGGCCTTAGTAGATGGGGAAGTCCCCCCTTGTTCTTGAATTTTTTTTTGAATTTCTTACTGTATATATGTAAATAGTTTTTGAATTTTGTTAATAAGGCAATTCTAGGTATTTCTATAAGTATTTATTTCACCAGGAGTACACAGTTTCAAGGATCTTTCTTCAAAACATTATTACACTTGAATTTTGTGTTTGCTAAAGCATAAAATGAATATTGACTTACTGTAATTAGCCATATTTTTGCAAACACTCTCATTTTTTTAAGGCATTCTAAAGCAATTGCTCTTGAAACTCTTCACCACTGTATAAGGAAGTGATACCATAACTATCAAGCCTAGAGGTCTCTCGTACAGTTTTTCCAAGAAACCTGAGTAAGTGAGTCAAGTGTCTTTATCAAAGAGTAACAAGGAGGTCTAATTAGCGGTTAGTCATGGAAACATCAAAATAACTACAAAGGAAGAAAGTAAGTTGAGCCTAGAGATATCTTTTTGTTCTTTCTCAATGGTACCATCCACTACACACTAAATAGCTTGATTATATCATATCTTTAGATAGGCCATGTCCACTTAAGTACCCCTTACATCAGGACAATCACTAAGTAATATAACTAAAATTCATCCTCTAACATAAATACCATCCCAATTAAAAAAAGAGAGAGAGAGAGAAAATAAAATTTTGTTTTCAGAGTTGTTCCCCCATCTTCTTGCATAAAGCAATCTTATACTAAAATCTTAAAAGATGGAGGTCCAGTCTCTGAGGGTTTAAGAGGCTAACCTGTCAAATTACTGAACAGGTCTGCTGGCGGTGGGTACCAGCCTGTGGTATGACTAGGTAAACCCTCTAGAGGAACAAACTTGTTGGCAACGGGGCATTCTACCTAGCGAGGATGGTAATATGACAAAACTAAATGATAAATTTAAACTTGTCCTGATGTACAGAATTACTTGCAGACTAAGCTGACATGAAGTATGTGTGGTTAAGCTAAGGTTAATGAACTCCATCAACTTTATATTGGGAAATAACTCTAAGACCATCTTGAAACTCTCTTGCCTACCTCTTCTTATCTATATATATGATCTCTTATCCTATAGGTGGGGCCATCTCCTAACTGTCTCGTCAGACGAAGCTATGAAATTTTATCTTTACACTTGACATACTATAAATATTCAGCTATTGGGGGATACTGACTGGTTTCCTATACTTTTGATTGTGAGGTGTCACAATACTTAGGTGTGGGGGAGGGGTTCATGAGCTGACAAATGATCATTGCCTATAGAAGTAGATATTTGCAGGAATTTTTGTATTATTTCTATGATACAGGTTATTACATTGATAGTCATTTTATTTTTTATGATTAACTCGTGTGTTATAAATTACTAAACATATACTTAACATACCACTCTTTATCGGTTTATCTTTCATTACAAGCTGCATATTGTAGGTTTGAAACTACATGTTTTTTTTCTTGCTATACCCTGTTCATTGTAGGTTTTGACATTATATGTCATATGAAACAGGGTTGAGTGAGCATGATAGCAAAATCAAAAACCAGGGAACATTATGCCTCTGCTCATTTACCACTGTGATTGTCAAAAACATTTAATTTGCAGGCTATCCATTACAGGAAGTGAAAATGTATTTAACACAGAGGTACCAGATGAAGTACCGTATAAGGTGCCATATGAAATGTTGTATAAGGTGTCGAACAAAGTGCCATGTGAATTACACACCAGCAACTGTCCTAGATTCCAGGTAACCAAAACTCAATTACATTCAATTAAATTGGTTCCAGACATTGATTGTACATGCTTCATATGTTTATGATCAAATGTCCAAGTCAAAAGATTTGGACATTGATCTAACCACGCATCATTACATTGCCCCAAAACAAGCCATTGAATTTGAATTTTCCACACATGGCAGTCCGTGTGCACATGTGTGCAACCCACTCCACTATAAGCGCATTCAAAATCAAGCTAGGCAACCATTATCTCCATTTGCCCTTGCCATTTCCTCTCCCCTGTGTTAAGATATTCCACCCAACCTCTGCCATTTCATCCCCTGTTCAAAACATATTCGGCCTGTGTTCAATTCGTGCCACTGTTTGGCTCGATTACACCCCTACTTTGTGAATTTCACCTCTGTCACAATGCCCAGGAGGTACGAACCCTCTTCCTATGCGGATTTGTTTTCCATTCCCGAATTTGCACAATCCAGAGAAGTGTTTTTGCGTGCATGTTGGGGGCCATTTTTGTCTAGCTTGCAAGGCCACAATGATGGCCTCTCCATGCAATTTTCCCTTGGTTTCGATGGGAAGACAACACATGTAGGGTCTCTTACCTTTGAAGTTTCATAGGAGTCCATTGCTGTAGCTACAAAGCTCCCAAGGATGGGAGATAGATGGTTCAAAAACCACCAATTGTCGCGCTCAAGTTATAACAGGGTGTTTAAGCCCGAATTTGAGAGCATTTCAGGAGAAAAAGGGTATGCTAAGGAGTGGATAAAGGTGGAATTAATCAACCCCCTGATCCGTAGGATCTTTTAATGACTATGGTTGAGTTTTAATTTTGCATGCGTTAATTAACCATTTGAGAAACTTAGTGAAATAATGAGGAAAGAAGAGGAATTATGACAGCCATATACATATATGCAGATCTGAAATGAAATAATAGACAACAAACCATAACACGTAGATTGATAACGGAGTTCGGCACAACTTTTGCCTACGTCTCCGGGCCTTCGTCTCTGTGGGGGAGGCTTCTTTATTTCTGTTCAAAAGCTCAAAAATGCATCGCTGCAATGCCAAATGTCTACAAGACTGATCTGGTCATGTTCGTCCAGATCTCTAGAACCCTGCAAAGAAAACGATACGCAAAATGGACGTCCGGAGCTCCCAGAAATGGCCCGACAACGTCTGCTCCTCAATATCTTCCCTGCATAAAAATGGCTTTGGCTTGGCTCCCCTTCAACATAACTCTGCTATGACTGCCTTCCATGGCCTCAAAAAGGCCTGGTTTATATAGATCTGAAGTTGGTTGTTCATCTCCAACTTCCTCCCAAAATTTGGGCTCCAAAAATGCCCAATATCTCCCAAAAATGGAGAAAATCCAATAATAACAGGCATATAATCTTTGTAAAATAAAAAACTATACAAAAAACCCACTTCTGTATGAAATCAGGCGCAACCCCCACTAGGCACGTGCTCCTGGTCATATTGTGTCTCCATGTGGCCACGCGCCCTATGCGCTGGCCCCCTCTCCGGCACTAGCTCCTGGTTGTGGCGTGTTGGCATAAAACCGCGGGCTAACTGTTTAACCCCCCCGCGCGCTCTTTATGGTATCAGTCCCGGGTCATATGGGACCGCCCGGGAACCAAGGGCTTATCAACAGTCCCTATCTGCTAACTCTCTTGTGCTCATGGTTACATGCAGTGGTCATGTGTGTACATTGGACCGTGGGATGGGGCTAAGCCCCAACCCTTTCCCCCGCCGTCAAACACATTAATCAAACATAAATTTAATGTTTTCCCTACGTATAATAAGAACCAACCATAGGGTGGGTAGTTAGACCAGCGGAGGTCGCTGGTTCGACCCACGGTAAAACCAAATAAATTATATAAAAAACCATTAGCCAACCACAGGGTGCCACGTGGCAGCCCACGACCGGGCCACGTGGCACATCAACAACCAACCAGATTATGCCAACTGTCAATTTCTGATTCGTCCATGTGTATGCCACGCATCAACTGCCGTACTGTCCTGTCAACCTGTCGCGTCAGCTGCTGACGTCATCCCATGCCACGTGTCACCCTTATAGTGGTGACACGTGTCACCCCTGGATTGGTCTAGCTATCTGCCCGTACGCCAAATCAGCCTACCATGTGTCACCTCCTGGAGCTGCCATGTGTCACCTTCCAGGGTTGCCACATCATCTGTACGGACTGTACGGACTGTACAGTCATCCCCTTTTTTTACCTGTTTGGCTTTTCGGACAGAACGCGATATCTTGCTCATATGGAGCCCGTTTGACAAAGTAAATATATCGCCGGAATCAGGAAGACGAGACGAACGTAATGGCACTGGTTTCGTCGCATTCCGAGCACTTTCATTTTTGAGCATTTTTAAGCCCTGTCAAGCTTCTGGATCCGATTTTGGATCACCCCCTCATCGTCATCACAAGGTTAATTACATGCGAAGGTAGATACTCCACCTTTAAATCTTGTCATTTCAGATTGTTGGCTCATTTTCAGTTCAACAAACTGTTGAACTTCCCCTTCTATTTTCTCAAAAGCTTGGAGAAGATGTCCTCTCAAGTGAGGAAGAATGTGACTAACCCCCACAATAATCTCTTCCACCATGGCTTGATCAAACTCCTCATTCTTGCCGAACTAGAGAAACAGGGGCAAAAATGGGATGCCTTTATCTACCAATTTGCAAACCCTCACTTGACAGTTAAGATCGACAAAAAGTGTTAGGGTCCTAACCCCCACATAGGTAGAACAATATATTCGGATGTAATAAAGGTCAATATTAATAAGGCCTTTCAATAAAATAGAATAAGGCGGATGTAAGAAGACTTAATAGAAGCTTCTGCTTCTAGAAGGATCTTCCTCTAGATGCTTCTTTTTAGTATAAATAGGAGTCGAGGGTATGAGAACCCTAGCTTGGATATTATTGTAATAGAGATTTGCTCAACTGGAGGTTGCCCCCTCAAAGAGGCCCGTGAACATTGCTTTCAGATTCAAAGTGTTATTTCTGTTGTTATTCTTATATCATTTCAGTGTTATTGTGGTGAATGTTCTAGTTATATTGTTGTTATTCTTCCATTACTAGCATTTTATTTATGTTCTGCATACATTTTATATCTGGTATATTTCAAGTGGTATCAGAGCACTTTCCTCGGCAGAAAGTGTGGGTTAATTTTTTTTTTTTCAGGGTAGAGACATATTCTAGCGTCTTTAAGCCACAGAGATATGTCATTACGCGCATAAACCCGCAGTTGAGGGATTCATACACGCAGGAAATACAAGTGGTACTTAAGCGCACATCTGTTGGCCACCCTTGTAACCCATGTTGGTACCCCTTCGAGTGGTAGCGCATCAGAGAACACCTGTGTATAGGTCGACCTAGATTACCTGAAGCCCTCTTTAGATAAACTGATCGACTGCCTGACTGCTATAGTGTCACCGAGAACAACACTCGGGAAGATACTCTCCATACCTGGGTAGTCGGGTAGTACGGCTAAGGGTACAGTCTATTCTCCTTAGTTAGTGCCCTAAGATATTGGGCCGAGTACTACTGTTAGACCCTGCACGTATATCAAAGAGTTATAGCACAGGGAAAACCCTTGTCTATAGAACCCTTGAATACCTAACCCTTGGGGACAGAAACATAAACAAATTAAAACAGACAAGATCAATTGTCGCGCAACTATGTCCGGGTTTCCAAGTAAATACACATTTCTTTCTGGTTAAGCATTTGGGAATTTCCTCTCTACAGTATTATTTAGACCGGAGTATAACTCTGTAAAAAAAAAAAAGTCTGGAAATTTTTTCACCATTATTTCAGACCTATTCCATTGGATTCATCTCTTCACCCTTATTACATTCATCCATATCATTTTTTCGGCAAATTTTTTTTACCCCGCCTGCCCCTTTTCAGTTCCCCCATCCTCATGGCCCATACTCATAGCCAAGACTTGGAAGATCACTTCAACACCTTGCAATCTGGTCTCATTGAGACTCAACAAGAAGTGAAACAACTTAGTGCCAATGTTGTCGCCATCAATACAACCATGCAATCTTCAATGGGAGAAATCAAACAAGACCTCACCACCCATCTTGAATCAGTCTTTTCGGCACTCTGCACCAAACTGCATATCCCTACAGATAACCCTTCCTCTTCCTCACCCCCATATACTGAAGGTGACCATTCATCTCATTCCTATACCTTGCATAACCATCACTTTCAACGTGACCTATGCCTTCCACGGGTGGATGTGATCAAATTTGATGGCTCAGACCCCACTGGTTGGGTGACCCAAATGGAACATTACTTCTCTTTATACAACATTACAAATGACTTGGCCAAACTCCAGTATGGTGTTCTCCATCTAGATCAAGAACGTTGGCAATGGTGGCAATGGAGAAAAAATTTGTGTCAAGGGTATATTGCTTGGACACAATTTGTGGCAGAGCTTTATGAATACTTTGACACTGACACCAACCATTTGGGTCATTTGACAAAGCTGAAACAATTAGAAACATTGGAAGACTTTATAGCTGCCTTTGAGCGCCTGAATTTTAGAACAAAGGGCATGTCTGATGCCTTTTTCCGAGAGTGTTTTATCAGCGGCCTCAAGGATGAAATTTGGGCCCATGTCCTCATGGCTCGGCTTGAGAGTTGGATGGAGGCTACTAAAAGAGATAAAGAAGCACAACAGGTTGTATCTTCTCAAAACTGAAAACCCTCCTTCATCCCTCGC
Source organism: Picea engelmannii (assembly GCA_009831015.1). Taxonomy (NCBI): domain Eukaryota; kingdom Viridiplantae; phylum Streptophyta; class Pinopsida; order Pinales; family Pinaceae; genus Picea; species Picea engelmannii. The sequence goes on along the minus strand of ML781704.1, from coordinate 784,408 downwards.
CCTAAACCAGTCAATCTCACTGCTCCCTCTGCTCCACTAAAGATCCAAAAATTGACCCGGGCTGAAATGGATGAATGCCAACTCAAAGGCCTTTGCTATAATTGTGATGACAAATATTTCCCGGGCCACAAGTGTAAAAAACAAAATCTTTTTATGGCCATCTCCGAGGAGATTTCGGAAGAAGATGAAGAAACTCCCTCTATGTCTAAATCACCTGAATCCACTGACATAACCCCTTCCTCAGACCCTCCCGAAGTAGAACCAGTCATTTCCCTCAATACGCTCACTAGCTTCTCCACTCCCCAAACCCTCAAGATAATTGGTTACATCAAGCATCAGAAGGTCATCATTCTGGTTGATAGTGCCAGCACCCATAATTTTATTCATCGCCGCATTTCCCAAGAAACTCATTGCTACATCCATGCCATCAATAATTTCCAAATCATGATTGCCAATGGTGGTTCCATGAAATGTGGAGGGCGTTGTGAAAATATGTGTCTCCAAATTGGTGACTACCACCTGAAATCCCATATGTTTTCTATCAACATGGGAGGTTGTGACATTGTGTTGGGTGCAGACTGGATAAGGACTTTGGGTCCCATTCTCATGGATTTTAAAGACTTAACCATGCAATTCGACCAAGAGGGCCACCAATATAAGTTCCAAGGCATCACCGTCGGTTCACCTGAGATCATTAGTTCCCATCACATGGAAAAGCTGTCAAAAAGGGTCATTCTGGTGTTATCGCCCGACTCCATGCCATACAAGCAATAGAGACACCCTCGGTACCGCAAGACCTCCAAGCCATCCTTTCTAAACATCAATTGGTATTTTCCACTCCCCAAGGCCTCCCTCCTTCCCATGGTGTTCATGATCATTCCATTCCCCTTGTAC
>ML781704.1:764588-782528 GCA_009831015.1 Picea engelmannii | reverse complement strand
TAAACTCTTTGGATATGATTATGAGATCATTTATAAGAAAGGAAAAGACAATGTGGTTGCGGATGCACTTTCCCAAAAATATGAAGATGAAGGATCCCTTTTTTCTCTTTCATTCATTGTACCAAATTGGCTCCAAGTCGTTCGCCAAGAATGGCTATAAGATCCCAAAAGTTCGCAGTTGATCCAACAATTGCAGTCCAATGCTCCAGCTTCCCCAGGGTACTCTTGGCTCCATGAGGAACTTCGATACAAAGGTCGTTTGTATTTAAGTACACAATCAAAGCTTAAATCCACGGTACTTTCTAAGCTTCATGCTACACCCACAACAGGGCACTCTGGGTTCACCAAAACATATGACAGGGTCAAACGTTCCTTTTTCTGGGATGGCATGAAACAGGACATTCGTAATTTTGTAGCTGAATGTGGCATGTGTCAATGCAACAAGGGAGAAACAGTCAAATCTCTGGGCACACTACAACCGCTCCCGATTCCACCTGCTATTTGGAAGGATATCTCTATGGATTTTATTATCGACTTACCCAAATCAGGAAATAAATTCATCATCATGGTGGTTGTTGATCGCCTTTCCAAGTATGCTCATTTCTGTGCCCCTCAACACCCGTTTATAGCATCCACGGTGGCTCAAATCTTCATGGACTAGGTCTTCAAGCTTCATGGCATGCCGCACTCTATTGTTTCTGATCGCGACCCAACTTTCACAAGCAATTTTTGGCAAGAACTGTTCAAGATACAAGGCACATAATTGCATCTCAACACAACTTATCATCACCAAACCGATGGCCAAACAAAAGTTGTCAACAAGTGTTTGGAAACATATTTGAGGTGTTTTGCCTCGGAAAAGAAAAATCAGTGGGCTCAATGGTTACCCCTAGTTGAATGGTGGTACAACACTTCATACCATACAGCTACACACATGACTCCTTTTGAAGCGGTATATGGACAGAAGCCACCTTCAGTTCTCTCATACTTACCGGGTGCCTTGAAGGTCCGAGCAGTTGACCTAACACTTACAACTCGAGAGGCTATTCTCCGTACCCTCAAAGAGAATTTGGTTATGGCACAGAATCGCATGAAGAAACAAGCAGATCAAGGTCGCTCTGAACGTCAACTTGCAGAAGGGCATCAGGTGTTTCTTTGACTGCAACCTTACAAGCAAACTTCCCTCAAGGCTGAGCATTGTCAGAAGCTAGCGCCCAAATTTTATGGTCCTTATACCGTGCTCAAGCGTGTGGGACAAGTCACCTATCGGTTAGCTTTGCCCAGCCATTTGAAGCTACATCTTGTTTTTCATGTTTAATGCTTAAAGAAGGTGATTGGAGCTAAGTGCCAATTCAAACCAACCTTCCAGAGTTAGCTAAAGAAGGATCCATTTGGCTACAACCAGAAGCAGTTTTGGACCAGGGTGAGTGTTGCCTACATCAGAGAACCATCAAGGAAGTGCTAGTCTAGTGGAAAGATACAACTCCAACAGACGCCACTTGGGAACCAACTACCATTCTGCAACAATTTCCTCATCTCAAGCCTTGAGGACAAGGTTGTTCTTAAGGGGGCAGACATGTTAGGGTATGAACCCACACATAGGTAGAACAATATATTCAGATGTAATAAAGGTTAATATTAATAAGGCCTTTCAATAAAATAGAATATGGCGGATGTAAGAAGACCTAATAGAAGCTTCCGCTTCTAGAAGGATCTTCCTCTAGATGCTTCTTTTTAGTATAAATAGGAGTCGAGGGTATGAGAACCCTAGATTGGATATTATTTTAATAGAGCTCTGCTCAATTGGAGGTTGCCCCCTCGAAGAGGCCCTTGAACATTTATTTCAGATTCAAAGTGTTATTTCTGTTATTATTCTTATATCATTTCAGTGTTATTGTGGTGAATGTTCTATTTATATTGTTGTTATTCTGCCATTACTAGCATTTTATTTCTGTTCTGCATACATTTTATATTTGGTATATTACAAAAATCCACTTAACCTAAAAACTATCTCTCCATCCAAACCTCGTTCTCCTAGAACTCCAAACCCCCTTGCACAAACCCTCTCTTTGCCGAAACAATACCAAAAGCTTGTTGATATCCCTACTTCTTCATCGGGTAAAAATACCAAGAGCAAAGACCAAAAGAAGCCTATTGTTAACCCCCCAATGCCTTCACTCTCTCTTGATCCTACACCTAAAAATTTCCAAGAAGTAATGCAGCAAGACTTTCCCATCATTCCCACAAACAAGAGGGGAGCCAATCGATTTGGTAAAGGACCCTTTCGAAAGAGTACCCGAAGCACAAGAACCAAGCCTTATGCAAAACCTCCACCTGCTTCGGACCCTATCCAATTTTCCTCCAACCTTGAGAGCCCTCATAAGAAACTTAGGGAATTTTTTGTGGATGGATTAGAGCCACCAAGGAAAACAAAATTAGAACCTAGCTCTCCTTACCAATCCCCCATCACTCCTACTTCACCCATGCCTACTCTAGATCCTAAAACTGATAGATTGTCCACATCCCTCAAAGGATCTAAGCCTTCCTTGGAGATCACCGATTCTTCCCCAACCATAGAGGAGCTACAAAAGGAAAACCATCAACTTCTCCAATAGTTGGAGGAAAGGAAGACAATAGACACACACCTTCATCATGATAATGCAGTCCTTCACGCAAAAGTTAACTCTCTTCAACGGTTGGTCGATGAAATGACCAAATAAAACCGCAGCCTCAGAGCACAGCTGAAGTAACATTAGAGGCACAAGGCAAAGTATTCACAGCAAGAAGGAGAGGCTTCTAAATCTGATCCTCCTCAGCAAGCCTAGTCACAAGGGCTAACTTCTTTTTGTTTGCAGTGGGACCTGCAAAATCGTAAGTGTGGGGGTAATGTTGGGCCCGAGATATGATCACTTTTATGACGGTTATTATACACTTTTGCTGCATGTACATATGTGTTTTTCATCTTGTGAAGGAGATTTTTGAAGAATTTTATGTTAAAACGGTATGATCGACATAAGGTACGTATGATTCATGTTTAATGATTGTATCGAGTATAATTCATCATGTTTTTACACTTCCAAGGATCTGATTCACGTTTTTTGATGTTACAGGGTGAAAATGCACTATGTTTCTATTTCTGGCACTCAATCTGGCACTCCTTCCAGCACTTGTTCTAGTACCTGATCCGGCACTGAATCCAACATTGCATTTTTCACAAAAACGGAGGACGACTTGGTGGTTATGGTATTGGCAGCCAGTGATGGGACAATTGGGAACATGGGTTTTGTTCATGCTTGCCCCCTCCAACTATTGAGCTTCCAACAACTCAGTTTTAGTTGTTCAAGAGGGTGATTATTGGCTCGCTCTGTTTTATTAGTTAGGGCATCAGTTAATGAAAATTGTCGAATTTAGAAGTGGTTCGACCCTCCTGTGGTCGACCACTTGGTCTGTAAACATTATAAATACCACTGAGGTGGTCAGACATAAGTAAAGTAGCAAAAACATCAGTGTGATAGGTAGAAATACATTTTTACTTTGTTTTGCCATTTTACATTGCCAGATTATACAAGAACTGTGTTTTTTATTTTTCATGGTGAATTCGAATTGTTGAGTTCGTGGTGTGCTTTTAGAAAGTGACCACGACTTGTTGGGGGGCCCACCAATAGTATGGTAACTATCTTTGTGTTTGTTTATGCATTTCATAGTTTAGTTGTTCTCTTTATTTTCCTGTACATGCATTTTTTATTATGTTAATTAGTTTGTTGTTGCAATTTAATTGCTTTGACTCTCTTTTGCAGGTTAGTATGATGAATTATGTTAGCATGCATTAATCTTGTAGTTAGGAACGGATCTGCAGACCCCTAGACTAACCCCATGTGTAATTAGATATTAGATTACATCTTTATTTATGATTTTAGAATCAAGTTTAAAACAGAGTTTTAATTAGAATAGAATAGAGTTTTTATTTGAGTTTTCTTCTACAAGGATTTGATGGATGGATAGGATCAATTTCAGTTTTTAATCATAGCTTGCTCATTTCATTTTTATGTAGAATTGGCTTAGCTAGTTGTTGATTAATGTAGTTGTTAGTTTTCTTTTTAATGTCATGTTTCAATTTCTGTTTTTAAGCATTTTCTTATTGCAGTTTGAATTGTTAGAGTAGATATAGCATAGTTTTCGATTTATGTAATTTTCTTTCTAGAATTAAATTGCAATTATATTTCTTAGTTAATGGTTGAATCTAGTTTTTCTTATGTAGTATAGAAGTACAATGATGATCTCGTTATATTGTTGATGGTTAATAAATGAATATGCAGGGTAATTGACGATTGTTTATGTCATGGCTAAATTCTCATTGGATTGTTTAATCCATACCTTTCACTTTGCTATTGAGATCAGTGTTGAGCTTATACCACTTGAATTGTCCTTTGTTGTTAAGTGCCATTGAGATATCATCCGAAACCGAAGACATTCACACAACCACCAACATTATGTTTGAGTTTTCATAGATTCAGAAATAGTTTTCTTGCTTTCATAGATTAAAAGAGATAGTTTTCTTGTTTTCATAGATTAGAAAAGATAGTATATTTCTTTTGTAGATCAGAAGAGATAGTTTCTTGCTTTCATAGTTTAAAAGATAGTTTAAATGTTGTTGTAGGATAAATAGTCTTTTGCTTTGATAGATTAGAGAACAATTTTGTTTATCATAGATTAAAGGTTAGTTGCTAGTCTTTATTGCTTTCAATAAAATAGATTTCCTTTCATGAATTAAAAATAGTTTTGAATTAAGAATTTAGTCTGCCTGCCTCTTAGGGTAGATAGTTGTTCAATGACAAGTTTTAATTTGATTGCTTGCGGTAGTTAGTTGTCTATTTGCTTTAGTAGGTTAGTTAGTTGTCTTTGCTTACTTGTATATTGCTTTAGTAGGTTAGATAGTTGTCTTTGCTTACTTGTTTACTTTCTTTAGTAGGTTAGTTAGGTGTATTTGCTTGCTTGTTTATTTATTTGCTTTCACAGGGTAGTTACTCATTGAATATAGGTTGGCAAGTTAAAGAAGTTATCTTTTGTCATTTGCTTATTATGCTTAAATAGTTGCTTTTTCTTATTTTTATGAACTAGTTTGCTTCAAATAGGGTTTTTACTTGTTTTCTTAGAACTATCCATCGATCCTTGGCCCAAAAGTACTTAGGTTACATAGTTTCAATTTTCTTAGTGGGGTTTACTCATTAGATAGATTTTCTTGAGTAGATTAGTCTTAGATAGCTACCTTCCTTAGTTAGACTATACTCCTACCAACCCTTCTACCTTTGGCATATATTTTTATACAACTCTAAGTTTACTTTACCCGGGTTGACAATTTAATTGAGGGTTTTTACTGTGTTTTTAGTGCATATATAACACCCATAAAAAACATTCCATGGTTTTCTCCCGATTTGGGTTTCCACGTAAAACACTGGTGTACTGTGTATGTGTGTGATTGTTCATTTCTTATTGCTCATTATTGGATAATAATTCTACATTGATATAACACTTGGATTATTTGGAGAAAAAGGATTATAATTACACTATTGCTGATTCACCCCTCCCCCCCTCTCAGTAATCCAACAATTTTTCCTTGATTTTCTCTCTGGTTGCCTGAGTTTCTCTGTCGCATGTTGCTTGACATCTTATATTTTTCATTATATCTTAGTTTATTATCTTAACCCTTTCCTAGGTAGTGTCTTCCTTGACATATGTTGGTTTTCCATTCACAGGGCATGTACATACGCGAGATAACTTCCTTTAGGGAGTGTACATACGTGATTTGTTCCCTGAATAGTCACGTACATTTTCTATTTAGTCATGTTGGTTGAGTTTAGTGATTGCTGGGTGATTTTTGTTGGTTGTTGAGACTTCTTGGGCCCCTATTTTGACTGTTAAGTGCCTATAGAGTGATAGGAAGTCGCTTTATTGCTGAATTCTTGGGTGAACTCTTTGTCCTTATTTTTTTTCCCTTGCATTTTGGGTCTGGGTAGTTACTTCTTGGTGTCCTGCCTGGCTTGTCTCTTGGTTCTTGCAATAGGGTCTTTCTGAGAGGTTCTTTATTCAGTCCTTGCATTTTCATTCTATTATATTGAAAATACAAAAAATATTGCTTATGGAATTTTCACTTTTCGCTAGCTTACATTAGTTTTGGCATATTAGGAAAGATTGCACTTCATTCAAATTGTAGACATTGCATTTTGGTAACATCATTTAGAAGTATACCATATCTTTGAAAATCAATACTAGTACTTAGCAATGTTTTGATATTTCTTCTTTTATGTTGAGTCATAATACCATCAGTTTCATGATCGCACCTCTTGAGTAAGAAGAATCCATTAAAATTAAAGCTGAATAATTAAAATTGATTAGAAACAATTTTATTTTTCAGGGTACACAAACACGTATAGGACCTAGGGCCTTGGAATAGGATTTTGTGAGTAAAATTCTCCAAGGATATAAAACTGAATGTATGTGTCTGATCAGGGAGGAGTGGTGAAACCAATTATATAATTAGTGTTCTCAAGAGGCTCCTCTCACATTGGAATTAAGCATGAGGTCGCGTGAAGTTGGTTGCAGAGATAGTCGTCTAATACCTTCCTAGCGTCAAAGATATTTCTAGGGTTCTATTTGTATTTGGGGGTTTTTCTAGTGCCTTTACCTCCTTGAGAGTGTTGGCCCTTGACCAAATTTTGAGGATTCTTGGTCATGTTTGACCTAATTTTGGGACTTCGACAGGCTGTCGAAGGCGGAACACAAGACGAAGCGGAGATCGCGGGATCTCGGCCCCTTTTAGGGCCCTTTTTGGGATTCGAGATTATGTAATGGGTATGGGGATGTCGGCCCATGGGTTTACCCATGATTAGGCCTATTTTGTAATGTATAAATAAGTAGCTAGGTGAAGTAAGTTGGGACCTACAAGTTCGATCTGTGTGATCGAAAGTGCTAAGTGCTGAGTAGAGATTTCTTTTGTGCATACTGTATGAGGCTTGCAGAGCTCATTGCAAGTGAGTGTAAGAGATTGAGAAGAGGCTTAGTGTTGTAACCTAGCCCGGGGAAGGAGGATCTAGGGAGGTGTGTAGATCTCCTGTCATCTGTGGAATAGGGTTTTTGTGGCTCTGTTCATGTAACTGATTGAAGAAGTTAGTAAAGAAGAAGAAGAGTTGGTGGACGTATCCCCAGGGTGGGGGTGAACCACGTACATGTTGTGTTGCTATGCTTTGTGCGATGTATTGATGTGTTTATGTGTTTACTTGCTTAGTGATTTAACATAGATTAATGATAGATAGATCTATTGATGCTTCACACTTAATGATATGGATGGATGTTAGATCTGACTTATGTACATATGCTTAATGCTTAAATACCTTAGATCTGAATGAATACTATGATACTCTGTAAATAGGTTTTAACTACGTTGTAACTAAGGACTAGATATTGATGAATGCTAATTACTGAGTGCTTTGTTAAGTGTTAGAATCACATATATGTGTCCCAACTAAGGTTACAAACATCTGAGTCCTGCAACCAACCCTTCCTCTACCTCGGGTGAGACTTCATCTACTTCGCAGGTGTTGCCGAAAAGGCCGATAATTAGGGTTTTGTTGGTGCGTTGTTGTAGTGTTGAACCCTGGGTTTTCTCCTGTGCCAACAAATGGTTCTGTCGCTGGAACCTGAAACTATGATTGCTAGGAACTAAGGAAAAAGGAGCTTTGTGTGAAGATCTGAACTGAAAAAGAGAAAAGCTTTGTGCATAGAATTGTTTCCCTAATACGCAATACTACTTGATCTGTGGAGCTTTGTGCCAAGAGGAAGGGTCAGATCTGAAGAAAAGAGGTAAGATTTGGGAGCTTTGTGCCCTGATAAAGGTGAAAGTGAGACTAAAGAGGTAATATCTGTAAGCTTTGTGCTCTGTAGAAGTAAGATAAGTAGAAATTTTTGTATGGATCTAGGTATGGTTGATAGATTATGTTGTAGCTTGAAAACTAGGGCATTGATAGATGAACAAAGATTTGATATGAGTATATCTGATAAGAATAATGAAAGATATGTTATACCTATGAATAAAGAGAATGTTTGGACTAACAAATGGATGCAGGATCCTAGAAAGAATTTTTTGCAGGTTAGCTACCATTATCCTAGTGCGCAGTACAAAAAAGGTTGGGGATCATTTAAAAGAAAGAGAGGATTAACCCTTTGTTACAGTTGCAGAAAACTAGGACATCTTGCTAAGGAATGCTCTAGTAGAAGACCTAGTTGCCTCTGTTGCAAAGCTATGGACCATGAAGTATTGGATTTCCCTAGAATGATTTCCAAGGTTGAAAGGATGAATATGAGACAAGAAGACCACGAGAAAGGCCAAGCAACTGAAACCATGACAGAACCCCAGAAAGAATCAGAGAAAGTATTGCTAAAAATGAAAGAAACCTTGAATGACCACCGACATATCATCGTATAAGAGATATTCAAAGAAAAATAATGCATTGAAGCAAGAATATGAGACTTCAATATTGACTGTCTACTGGATGAGGAAACACAAGTGAATATCATGACAAAAAGAACTTGGGAAATTTTAGGGGAGTCTGCTATGATTCCTTCATTGGGAGGAATAGGATTATTCAGAGGAAAACTGATAACCCTATGTGAAAGACTTACCTAGATATATATGAGTGCTCATGTAACTTCGACAGAGGAAGATTTTGAGGTTGTTAAATTTATTGAGAATAATTCTCCATTTGCTATGTTACTAGGAAAACCTTGGATTGAAAGAGATTGGGTTAGAAGGAAAGAAGAAGAAGTCTTAGAACAAAAGAAGCAAGAGTTGAAAGATTTCATGACTAGGAGGATTGCACACTTGATTGAAGAACGGGAGAACCAAGCAAAGCTATTTAAAACTAGAGACTTGGATGTCGAAGTGGGAAGAACACTAGAAGACCCACAGAAGACTGAAGTACCTATTCCAGATATAGATGAAGTATTACCCCTGATTTCTAGAAAAGAATCTCAACAACGTGAAGTTACTGTGCCAAAAGAAGATAAGAATCGGAATGAAAAAAGGAATACCGAGACGAAGCTCACCAGAAATAAGGCTAGAAAACTAAGTAAGAAGAAAGCTAAGATCGAAAAGTTACAGAAGGTTCCAGAGGGAACTTCGTAGAAGGAAAATTTTCAAAATAGGAACTTTGCCAAGATATCAGAACAACGTCACATGGAACTTCACCATGGCGAAGAACTATAGTTGTTGGGGATAGTATAATCATTATATTGATGGCCCAAACATGTAGAAAGGAATTTATGGTCAGAAATTTCACCACCAGACCGTTGGGACCACACCATAACAAATGGAACTAAGTTAATGAAGGCTTCTCACCCGTTGCAAGAGATCCATTGCCAAGTTATCTATTTATCCCGTCATGCCACGCAACGAGAACACTTTTTCCAACCGTGACTATCTGATCCCACAGAATAGTTGATTTCACATAGTGATCATTGCACTATTTCCATCCATCCCATTGCATTGAGCAGTTACTCTTCGAACCCGAGATATTCAACCACGAGCGCGCATGTACGAAGAACCTAGCGCAGTCGAAGTGTCTATGAAGGAATTACTCATTGACCTCATGATTGAGAGAGTTATGTCTAAAAGAGTGATGTTTGTGGGTGTACAAGCGTCATCGATGAGAGGAGTGCAAGCCTCTTCATCGACTGCTCGCGGAGCCGAACCATCTCGACCATCAATGGAAAAGAGAACCAAACACAGAGATGATCTAGCAAATTTGAAGATGATCCCGACCATATTACTCGACTACATCCCGCCTCTGGTCGACATAGTGAGTCGTGATAGTGTGCCAAGATATTTCGAGTACACCATGGTTACTGCGTACCTCTCGAAGTGGATACGCGCATCTCGAGCGCAGCAGGACAAGATCGCCATGTTGAAGTTCAACGACTTCAACCTAAGAGATCACAAGAACTATAGTATGCTCACCCTGTATAAATACCTGACCAGGACGAAGGGGAAGAACTCAAAGATAATCCCTCAGCTGTGGATGATGAAACTCATGTAGTCCACCCTATTAAATGTAATGAAAATACCACACTTTGGAAGGCACCAGGAAGTTAACGCATGTGTCAAGCTACTACTTTCATGTTACCATGGAGGCTACTTATGGCTAGACCTTCATATCATATTCGATACAATGTTGATCCATAGGATCATCGGACTAAGTATGCAAGGACCCGACCCATAGGAGTTCTATCTAGGAAAAACCACAGATCGCGCACTAGCACAGAAGATCAAGGATACATACGACGAGGTTGAAAAGGGGATGTGAGGCTACAAGGTAGAATCCATCCAGAATGGCACAGTGCACCTAGCCTACCAGTTAATAGCCAAAAAGTTAGTAAGGAAGAATAGACCTACGCAGGTCACAGGCTTTGTCGTTGACCTCATAGGGAAGTGCGTAGAAGGCCTACAGATGAACTGGGCGAAGTACCTAGTTAATAAACTGGAGCTAGACTGCTGCGAAGCACGGGATCAGGGCTATGAGTTTCACTTTAGCTGGCTCCTGATCCTCATTGCCTTTGTTTTCTGGGAGATGTCGAAAGGTGCGACCTTCCAAAATATTGAAGCGTTCGAGCCGCTTTCTACGAATCTCACCACACTCTGGTACTCGAGTGATATGAACAAACAGTGGCAGTGGAACATTGTTTTTCACACATATTACCTTCATCTAAAGAGATCCATTGAAGTTGAAACTTTCATGACTCTGAACACCCTACAGAGGTTTCTAACCCTGATGAAGTTTTGCACAAATTTTCACTTCATCTACATTACAGCGCGAGCCGATGAACATAAGGAGCATCTTCAGTCATACTACAAACTCACTAAAGAGGACCTTGAGGAGATCACTAAGGATTGGTCCACAGACCTCCTTATCCCTGTTGACCATGCAGAGATGTCTGACCCTGAACTGGATAGCCCAGAGGCCACCCACAAAGAATAGAACACACCTGGAACTAGTAGAAGGAAGAAGAGTGAAGAGGTCCAAAACTTAAGCAACACCTCAGGAAATATTGCTTTAGTATCACCTGACTCAGGGGGTGATGACAAAGTATAAGAGATAAATGGCAAAGAAGCTTAACCAAAGCAAGGCAAAGTAACACTGCCCAGAGACGAGGTTGATCCCCTAAAGAAGAGGAAGGTTTCTTCCTCGAAACCTTCTTCCCGAAAGAAATTCAGAGCCACCATGACCAAGATGAAGACTGTACTCACTACCGATGATTTTGACTTCATCATAGCAGCCCTAAATGACGCTTCGCTGGAAATCATGGAGGAACAAGAAGCTAAGTAGGAGGAAATATATGACAGAATTGAGGTCAAATTCTGAGGGGTACAACAGGCCCTTCAGTTCAGCTACGCAGTTTCCACTGTTCCCCTGCCATAAGGAGAACTAGAGTTGGGAGATGAGCCAATCCAACTCCATCGACTAGTTGATGCAGTCAAAGCTCGCCTTCGTCATGCACAAGAAGAAACAGAACAAGCCACCCATGCCTTGAAGTAAGTGCAATGCGTAATCATAGAACAACGTAGAGTTGTAGAACAGGAGAAGGTTTCTCTCCAGGAACATTTTGAAGAAGAGAAAGCACAGATGTAACAAGAAAAATAACAGTTGCTCGCAGAGCAACTCAAAGTGAAAAAAGCAGTCAACAAAGCACTCCACTCTGTGAAAGGATTTGAACCACAGGAAAAAGACTGAGTCACGCATCAAGTAGAGCATCTCGTGGAAGATATCTAGTAGCTACAACAACGAATAGCAGACTTAGAGCTCCACGCAGTGCTCGACACTCCATAGGATGTGAGGGATCAAAGAGATGCAACTGCTCAAGGAACAATTGAGAGAATAAAGGCCCTTGCCATGGAATGCAAGCAACTAAGTGATCGCAGTGCCCAAACGTATGAATGACTCACTGAGAATCCAGAATTGAAGGCACTGGAGTCACAGCTCCAGGAAGTGAAGCAGCAAGAAGAGACAATACAGGCACAGTTGAATCCCCTGTCAGCTGTGGAAAGAATGAAGCGATCCCAGGAGAAACGCACATCCCAACAGTAGGTCCACACCATTCAAAGTAGATTTATGGAAGTAACTCAAAGGCTCCAACCTATACAGGATGACACTTGCTAATTGTTCACAGAGATCGAAGGTCGAGGAGAAAAACTGGAGCAAGTCATCATTACAGTCGAACAATGCCTAAAGGGACCTGTAAACGAAGCATTCATCCAAGAGTTCATTGTATAGGAGGTCGTGGCATAGGAACAAGTCAAAGTAGCTTGATTCAAGCTCAAGGATTTTGAAGTAGAACTAATTAGATCAGAGTGACTCGGGACACATCACAGGTGAGTGTTGGGGGCTTGTTGGCCCTTGACCAAGTTTTTAGGATTCTTGGTCATGTTTGACCTAATTTTTGGACTTCGACAGGCTGTCGAATGTGGAGCGCAAGATGAAGTGGAGATCGTAGGATCTCGACCCCTTTTAGGGCCCCTTTTGGGATTCGAGATTACATAATTGGTATGGGGATGTCGGCCCATGGGTTTACCCATGATTAGGCCTATTTTGTAACGTATAATTAAGTAGCTAGGTGAAGTAAGTTGGGACCTACAAGTTCGATCTGTGTGATCGAAAGTGCTAAGTGCGGAGTAGAGATTGCTTTTCTGCATACTGTATGAGGCTTGCAGAGCTCATTGCAAGAGAGTGTAAGAGATTGAGAAGAGGCTTAGTGTTGTAACCTAGCTTGGGGAAGGAGGATCTAGTGAGGTGCGCAGATCTCCTGTCCTCTCCAGAGTAGAGTTTTTGTGGCTCTGTGCATGTAACTAATTGAAGAAGCTAATAAAGAAGACGAAGAGTTGGTGGACGTAGCCCTAGGGTGGGGGTGAACCACGTACATGTTGTGTTTCTATGCTTTGTGCGATGTATTGATGTTTTTATGTGTTTACTTTCTTAGTGCTTTAACATAGATGAATGATAAATAGATCTATTGATGCTTAGCGCTTAATGATATGGATGGATGTTAGATCTGACTTATGTACATATGCTTAGTGCTTAAATACCTTAGATCTGAATGAATACTGTGATACTCTGTAATTAGGGTTTAACTGTGTTGTAATAAGGATTGGATATTGATGAATGTTAATTAATGAGTGCTCTGTTAAGTGTTAGAATCACAGATCTGTGTCCCAGCTAAGGTTGCAGACATCTTGAGTCCCGCAACCACCCCTGCCTCTACCTCGGGTGAGACTTCATATGCTTTCACAGTTGTTGCCAAAAGGGTCAGTAGTTAGGGTTTTTTTGGTGCGTTGTTGTAGTGTTGAACCCTGGGTCTGCCCCTGTGCCAATAGAGAGGCAATACTCTCAAGATTTTGGGCTTTTCTACCTTGCCCATATGGTGTAGTAGACTTGTGACTGCTCACTTGCACATTGGTTATATCATGGTGACTCTAGTTTCTTGGCATAGGTAACCACATAGGTGGGGTCATATCCCTCAACCATGTCCTATGGTAGGAGGTTGGAATCCTCCTTCCTTTGGACCCAATCCTAGCTTCACTTTTCCAGGATCGAGTGCTCAAATGGGTGGTCATTCTACTTCTTACATCCCATCCATCTATCCTTCTTTTGCTATGTTGGTTACTACAAACACTTTTCTCATGATGAACCTCCCTCTATCCTCTAGTGTTCCATCTAGAGGGAGTCAATTTTATAGTATGGGAAACCCATTTCACTAAGTTCCTTCGTCCGGGGGCAACATATATCCTCACATGAGTAACCCATGTCATGTTGCTTTCTCCTCGCAAGTGACTTCCTCGGTGATGATTCCATTACAACATTTTATGAATCAGTTGGGAGGAGGATACTATCTTATCGGGTAGGGCCATGGTGTATACTAGAACCCTACTTGTCCATTGATCTCTTAAAACCAATCTTTCTCGGGACCATGGTCTCAGATGTTGCAACCAACCTATGCAAGTCATGATGGAAGCACAAGTCCAGTCACTGTGAGTCATACTCGCATTAAGTCACCAACCTTTGTAAGTCATGTTGGAGACATAAAACCAACCTCTGCTGGTCATGTTGGAGACCTCTCACCAACCTCTACAAGTCACTATGAGGACAAGAAACCATCTGTTGTAAGTCATGTTGGGGGAACAACTCTAGTCACTGCTAGTAACATTGTACAAACATCACCAACCTTTTCAATTTGTGTTGGCGATCAGCTACTAGCCTTTGCAAGTCATGTTGGGAGCATGTCACCATCCACTCCAAGTCATGCTGGGGGAATTGATACAATTGAGCAGCCTAGATGTATAGTATGTAAGCCCAAGTTCCTTTGTAAGATATATAGAGGAAATCACCTCACTCGTTTGTGCCCTGATATTTCAGAGGTACGAGAAGAACGGTCCTTGTCTAGTGGCCCTCCGGGCTCTGAGTCATATTTGGTTTCCCAACATTCTGATCCTTCTTTGGTTGATACAATGGTCATGCCAATGCAATATTTGGCTGACACCACTCCTATTTTTGGGAGTGGTGATTTCTCCTCAAAGTATTTCCTCTCTTCTGCATTCCACTTTATCTCATTGCCTTTTCTGAACATGTTGGTAATGTACTTTATGATTTCAGCCAGATTGGGGATAAACCTCCTCGTAAAGTTTACTCTTCCAAGAAAGGACTGTACCTCCTTTTTTCTCATGGGTGTGTCAATCTTCATAATTGCAGCCACTGTGCTCGGATCTATCTTTATTCCTTCTTTCAAAATGACATGACCAAGCATTTTTCCCTCTTGCATTCCAAAGTTTGATTTATTGGGATTTAATGAAATGCCATATTTCCTACATTTTTGAAAAACCCTTTTCAAATCTTTAAGATGCTCATCATCAGAATCTGAAAAAACAGTAATATCATCTAAATAAATGACAATGAACTTATCTTTCTCATTGGAAAAAGCTATGTCCATATTCCTTTGGAAAGTTTCCCCTGCATTCATGAGCCCAAAAGGCATCTTGGCATACATGAATGTACCCCAGGGTGTTGTGAAGGTTGTCTTCTCTTGATCAATAGGATGCACCATGATTTGGTTGTATCCAAAAAAAACATCAAGCATTGACATTTTTTGTGATCCAACCACTTTCTGAAAAATGTAATCCATCTTTGGGAGAGGATAATTATCTTTGAGAGAAACTCTGTTCTGATTTCGAAAGTCTACACACAACCTGATTTCACCACTTTTCTTTCTGACATGAAATAAGTTCGCCAACCATTTAGTGAATCTTAAAGACACTATAATATTAGCATTAAACAACTTTCTTACCCATTTCTCGATTAATGGCAGCAATAAAGGATTAATCCTTCTCAATTTATGCTTGAAAGGTCTTTTACCATCTTTTATTGGAATAACATGTTGAATCACCTTAGTGTCATAAAACTTTAAATCCCCATAGCTCCATGAAAATACATCTGGGAAATCCTTCATTAGGATTATATATCTTTGCTTGATTTCTAGACTGAGTGTCTGACAATTTGATGATTTTGGGATCTTCCCGAGTCCCAATGTTACAATCCTCTATGTATTCATCATTTGTAGTGACCTTGGGATTTCTTGCCACGACGTTGTTGTCAAAATTTTTTTCCAATGGGACCAAACCCTTGGGAGTGATATTATTTTTGAGTTGAACAATATCTCTACCAACAATCTGATTTTGGAAACAATCATCATTTGAGAACATGAATGAATCATCTTCCTGATCACAATAGTTTTCATCATCAATATTTGAGTTGTCATGTTCATCGGTCATTTGGAGAAATATTACCACTTGCTTGTCATCCTCAAAAATCTGCCAATACTTGATGTTAGCAGGTACTGTTGGCCTGTGCTTGACTTCAATTTCATATTTTTTGTTAGGAAATATAGGAATCTTGAAAATAGAGGTTGAAGTGGCTAATGCATCAACAATTAGATTTTGTCCTCTTGGAATCACTGAGATGTTATATTCTGTAAAATGTTCAAGTCAAGAACTATATTTCTATATTCCCTTAACCTGATTTATGACAAACTAAGAATCCCCATGTACAAATATTCTTTTTGCACCTAGTTCTTTCAAAGTGTTCAAACCCAAAATCAACGCCTCATATTCGGCCATGTTATTTGTGCGGTCAAAAGCAAATTTGTAAGAGAAAAGTTTTGAACCCGTTCTGGGAGGAATTATCAAAACACCTGCTCCAAATCCCTCTTTGCTAGAAGCTCCATCAAAATTCATATTCCACATTTCATCATTTTCTCTATTTTGTTACTCTGAAATTTTCCCTTCTTGATGATCAGTCTCACCTTCCATAGGAAATTCAAAAGTCTTTGGCTCTTCTTATTCAAATCACAGGTCATTGTAGAAAATTGAAGAACCAACCTCAGTGTCAATAGAATATATAGGATGATTGTTTGGTTTTCTTTTGCTACTAACCATGTCTTTATGCAATACTTCTCTGTACAGTCTCCTTTCTTAGCCAAACACTGGTATAGTTTCATAGGACATATCCATCTGTAGAGTACCTTTCAACTTTTCATCCCATGATATTGACAACAACATGCCAAAATTTGGAGGGATGTTAGCAAAAACTACATCCATGATTAGATTCTTTGATGGAAGTTGAGATAGAGACACAACTAGGTCTTTGATTAAACAAAAACATTTTACCTTCCTTGAATCGAAAGAGAAAAGATCTTTGTAAGGCCTAGTGATGTCCAATCCTAGTTCATCCATGATTACTTTTGGCATCAAATTATGAGATGCTCCTGAATCTAGAATTGCATTGTGTAAGGTCATATCATGAATTTTAAGGCTGACATAGAAAGGAGGTATATCACCATCATCACCAGTTTCTTCCACCTGAGGATGAAATAAGATTGTAGGGTGATCATCTTGCACATTCAATGTATCAGATGCTTCTTCCATTTTCAAGATTTTTATGATTTGGCTTCTATATTCACCATTCCTTATCAATTCATTGAATGGAACATAAATTTTGATTTTTTCCATTTCACTTTCAAAATTAAAAGGAGACTGATTTTTGTCTACCTCTTTGATGATTGAATCCCTTTTTATCTCTGGTACCTTCTTTTAGGGCTCCTCTTTCTATTTTACTTTCTCCAATACCTCTCTTGCAGAATTGTCTTTCTTAGGCTGACTTGAAGAAGGTAAATTGACTTGAGGATCCTTTGTAGGATTCCCTTTTGGTGGGTTTGCAGGCACCTTTTTACTTCTGAGATTATATTTTTTCTAAAACTGCATGATACCATTTTGAAAACCCTTCTTATACTCTTATGTTTCCATTGACAATATGTCATCATTTTCCTGCATAAACTTATCATTTTCATCCATAAATTGATCATGTTCTTATTTAGTAAGGAACACATATGTTTTAGTACCATCACAACAATGTATGTTGTCTTCAATAGATTCATCAAAATTTTCATTTACATAATTATTTTGGAAAGGGGGTTTAACTTGTTTATCACCTTGATTTCTTTGGTCTCTTTGTCTAATCTGTGGGACTTGTGCTTTTCTGAAATTTGGATTTATGTGTTGAAAATCAGCTTGATCTCTAATGGCAGGTTTATTTTCTAAAGATAGATTTTCCACCAACCTTTCCATTGTTTTCACCATTAAATCAAATCTTTCATCTGATGTTTGGGAAGTTGAGGGTTGAGCTTCTCCTTGAATATTTTTCATATCAATATTAGGATTATGTTTAATATTTATTGATTCCATCAAATTCACTTCTACTTCAATTGCATCATTCATCATGTCATATAGCATGGTAGATCTCCTTTCCCTCAGTGTAAGGTAGCTAGAGAGGTAGTGGGGGGGCCCAGACG
>ML781704.1:750689-762460 GCA_009831015.1 Picea engelmannii | reverse complement strand
AGGTGGACTAGGTCCACTATATTATTAAATAAGGCCCACTATGGTAGTTATATATAATGAATGTAAGAGGACTTCTTAGAAGGTTCTACTTCTAGAAGATTCCTCCTCTAGAATGTTCTTAGGTGATGGTAGCACTATATAAAGGAGTTCAAGCAATGTAATGAGACATGAAGAGAAATATTGTATTGTGGAGCGGAAGCTCATTAGGAGGAAGCCCCCTCGAAGAGGCAAGTGAACAGGAGAGGATCCCTTCCATAATAGGATCCATTGTATGGTGTTTCCCTACCTTAAGGGTTTGGTAATAAAAAAGTGTGGTTTCTTCTATCTTGCTTTGTGGATCTATTGTGTATTCAGTATTTGTAGTTATTATATTGGTAGATCTATTCAGGTTCTTAACACTCAGCAACAAAGAAAAATCATTGTCAAAAGAGTCAGCATAACGAAGTTGGGCAGCCAGGAGGGAGTTTAACTTTAGTTGGGATTGAATTGTAAACCTTCACGAATCTGGTTGAAAATTCATGTACTATCTCACTGGGTGATCTTTTTATGTTATTATACTGGGTCGACAATTGAAGAGTTTTTTTCTTATCACCCCATCTTGCAAGAAAACTAGTTTCAAATGATGCAAAGTTAGGGATACTTGATGCTGGAAGAGATTTAAACCATTTCCCGACTTCACCTGAGAGACTCTGTGAAAACAGTCTGACTTTTACATCTTCATCATCTACCTCCTCTAAGTCAACAAAGTCATTAAACCAATTTAAGTGTTTCTGAGCTAAAACATTCTCTTCTACATCATATGACTTGATTCTTTCATTATAATTTTGAGGTAGATCATGCAATTGAGTAGGTAAAACAAGGGGAGAAAATATTGCTTCCATGGCTCTAGGAGGATTCTATATTGGCTGAAAAATCTGTCTGGGAATGCAAACAGTTTGAATGGGGGCAGCAGAAATCAGAGATTGAAATTTCTTCCCGTCAAACATAACTTCTTTCAGGTTAGACTCTGACTTAGATATCAACAAAGTTTGTTCAAATTTTATGTCAAAATCAAGGTCATTAATGCAATGATACATTTTTACTAGAAAAATAATTGAGTCAACTACCTATTGAGCTCTCAACACACCCTAAAAAGGTCTCTGCCAAACTCTACTTTTTGGGTACCACTTATTGTTTAATTCAGAACAATGTTGTTTTCACTTATCTTTGTTTTCTGCAATTTCTCCTTGATTCTTTAAAAGTTTCCCTGAACATGTTGAAACCATCACAACTTAAAGGGAGCAACATTTGACTAAAGAATCAACCACTAAGTCGTTTCACCTGACGCGTCCAAATTTCGGCACCTGGAAGAATAAGAGGTGAAAGAAAATCGTCCTAGAAAACTAAGGATGTCGATCGTCAATTTTTGTCGGCATCGATAAATGGGGAGTTATTCTTTCATGATAAGCATTGCACAAGAAAGTTGTCTATGACTAACTTCATTAAGCATCGATGAAACGTGAAAGGAAATAGTCTTTTGCGGGGAAAGGGAGGAATCGCCAATAGCCGATCCCATAAAAACATTTCAGCATCAGTGAATTTCCAAGAAGCTAGCCCAAGGGAAAGGATGAGACAAGTTCATCCCCGGTTATCAACCCCTGATATCTAATCAACATCGTTGATTCCTAGGCTAGCATAGGAAGCGCGCAACTGAAAGAAGGTTACCACCTCTGTTGGCACTCGTGAGTCTAGTCACCTATCTTTATCCACCATGTGTCATGTCATAACCATCCGACGAAAGAAATCAACGTTGGGGTTTTTTTCTTTTGTAAGGAGTATCAACGAAGAATCCCGTAGCTCTACGCCGATCCACGAACTCCCCTTTAAAAAAATGACACGATGGGACGTTTTAGCTCTAAGATACGCTAGATATGATGCATTTAATTGATTGATTAATTCCAAGATCACGCATTAGTTTCTAATTCATGTGCAAAGCCCAATGAATTTTTTAACCTATAGATAAAATGCATCTCCCTCCGCGCCTCCGTCGTCAACCTATGTAAAATTGATTACAGAGAATTGGCGGTAAGTAGTTTAAATTTCGTCCCATTACTTGTATTAACAGCTTGATGCGACTGGTAAGTTCTCTCTCGTTATATTACCCTAAATTATTATGAGCTAGAGCATTCTGCGTGCAAAGAGGTCCGGAACATCCAGAGGAGCGAGACGAACGACCTGGAGAAGGCTTCCAAGGTATAGTAAGTATTAAGAAATAGATTTTAGCAAGTATACAGGTATGTACCAGTCTGGTTTTGATTTCATTTCACATATAAATCAAGATCTAATATTATTCTATGTGCCGGCCCTAATTGAGCATATTTGGTTGTAGGAACGATGCCTTCAAAGAAACCTACCACCAGGAAATCTCCTAGAGTCCCAAAGATGCAAGAATCAGAAGCAGGAGAAGGCTCCTCCCCAGCCATTGCAAAGAAATTGGAACTCACTTCCAAGCCAACGCCAATCATCAAGATGATAACCAAAGAAGCCTTCGCTCAGCCCCTGACCTTTGGGGACACATAGGTGAACATTGGGACCAAGACAACATTCCCATGATGGGAATACCTATTCAAGGAAATAAAGCACGAAGAATTCCCCGAGTATGCCCCGCATAGCGATCCTGACACGAGGAAGCTGGATGATGAGGTCTTCATCAACATCCACAAGGATTACCTACACATGGTGGTGAGCAGGACTCCGGTATTCCCTTGCATTGAACTTTTGAAATGGCTCATTGATCACAGTGATGCACAGAAGTGTGTAATTAATGATGGTAATGGTCAAATCGTCGAGGTTTTCCTCCCAATAGAAGTCCAAAAGTATTAGAAGCTCAGGGAGCCAGATGAACGTTTGAACAAGGATTTTGTTGTGAAGTTTTATCAGAAGCATGACACCAGCAAAATCATGGCATCTTGGTGGAGAGAAGACAAAAAATTCACCAACCGAACCTCCGGCTGGTACTCGACGACCAACCTCAGATAACCTTATATCTATCTAATGGCTCTCCTTTGCCGGTTGCATGGAGAAAAATATTGCTCCAGGTTTTCGGAGGCATGGATGCCTTTGGCTTATATTGTCGCCATCTCTGGAACAAGCTTCAACTGGGGTGTGATCATCTCCAAACAGCTTAGCACCTATATTCTACAGGCTCAGCAGCCGAAGGGAGGAGAAACTCCTGCCTTCTACATGGTGTCTTATCTATTGGACGTCATCTGTGCAAGAAATGTCTTCGCAGGAATGAACCTAAGATGGCACACTTCCGAGCTCCCGGTCCATGTCTATTTTAGCATCTTGTGGGAGAACAGGTATAAAATATCCTACTCTCTCTTTTGCGACCAATTTATCACACCTATTCATTTCTTACTATTCAAGAAGGAGTGCCTAAGGCTATTTGATGTGGCCAAAAAAGTTATATCAAAAGTCAACTGGTACCTAGACGATCGTGAAACCTATATTAGGGTTTTTGGCTCCACAGGAGCACCACATTTGCTACCTATATATGTCCTCGATCGACTTGTACTAGAGGAAATATTTTACCAAACTATATTGCAGGGGTAAAATGCCACTTTGGTGAAGGATAAGAAGCGGGCATTCATACCCTATGGGTTTCATATCGGCTTCTACCAGGTTAAAGACATTGTGCAGGCCAAGAAAGAGGGATTAAGTCAATTGGAATTTTGGTTCCAGACAGGACGTTTTTCACAAGCACGATCCCAAGGGTCTGGTCTCGAAACATGCATCACAAGTATCGTCTTTTTGGCCTTATGCCCATGATCGGTTTAAGGATGAAATCTTCACTGAAAACGCTCAAAATTGGGATGAGGTAGTGGCAAGAATGGCTGAACCCAAAATAACCAAGTTCAAGGCCATGAGTTGGGAAGAGCAAGCGATGTCCTTGGATGAAAGAGCACAAAGAGCGGAAGAAATTCTCAGGACTAGGGAAGAAAGGCTAACATTCGAATCGGCGAAAATGATGGAAGCTCCCCAGGAAGCCCCTGTACAGAACTGGAATTTTCTCGAAACTCCAGGTGCAAGGGAAAGAGGGGCACTATTGCTCCAACATACTCAACAAATAATGGATCTGGCGTCGAAAAATATGGCCCTCTTATCAAGCGTTCCAACCAGTAACCCAGAAAAGAGTTCGGTGGGGGTAGGCGGCCCCGAGATCACAGACCCCGGTAACATCAACGGGTCAGATGACTTTGAATCCACACTGCCGCCAGCTGATTCACTAGCAGGTGCGATGACTCAATCAAAGTTGGACCGGGTGTCGGTCGAAACCAGTGTGCTTGACCCTTTGTCCGAGTTCATAGATATATACAATGATGATGAGTGTCCGGAGGAATCTCAAAAAACCTCTATGCATGTAGAAGAAGAGAAGGGAGCTGACAAAAAAACACCTCTTGTTCCTGATGTTTAGAGTCAAGAGGAAACACGAGAAGAAAAAGGAACTGAAAGTGGCTTAGACACAGAAACGCCCGATGCATCAGAGACCCGAGCAGGTAGTCCCAAGGACAAGTCACAATTGGACGTATCAAAAGAAGGATCCCCACAGAAGGACATCGGTGATGCCACGGCTAGAATACAGGCAAGTATTGAGCTTGCTCCCGACACATCCAT
Organism: Picea engelmannii; assembly: GCA_009831015.1. Taxonomy (NCBI): domain Eukaryota; kingdom Viridiplantae; phylum Streptophyta; class Pinopsida; order Pinales; family Pinaceae; genus Picea; species Picea engelmannii. The sequence goes on along the minus strand of ML781704.1, from coordinate 757,804 downwards.
TCCACTTAATACTCAGGTCCCTGATAAACATCAGGAAGAGGTCGGGCCTTCGGAGAAAAACAAGGAGGTTCAAGAGTCTGATCTTGAAATATACCACCGGTAGCCTGGGAAACATGCTCACATGGGGAGACCAACAGATAACAGAGCTGGAAGACGAAGTAGCATACATCTATGCGATATCCTATGATCAAAAGAGGAAGGCCATCGTACAAAGGACTGCTAAGAAGAGGAAGATTACTGTGGACCATTCTATTTTGGTTACCACAGAGGAAAGCTTGATCAACACAACAGATGCTCGCATGTCTGAACTAATAGGCGTGGGAAGAGTGCTCTCTGATGCTGCCCAGGATAGGGCCAGGAGGGATGACAAAGAACTAGCTGATACTCTGAAGGAACTGGAACACTTGCACCATATTGTTGAGTATTATAAAGGCGCCACGCAAACTGCAGCATATTTGAAGAGTGAGTTTTCAGGAGTTTACAATGAGTACAAGAAAGAAAGAACCCTGTTAACTGAAAATATAATTGAATTCCAGGAGGACACTCTCATGGCTCTCGCAGCATGCAAGGAGATGGAATGATGGCATGAAAGAGCACAACAAGTGGTGGAAAGGCTCGAATACATTGAGGTCATCCAACAGGGTCGAGAAAAGGAAGAACATGGCATTCAACTGTTAAGCAAAAATAGCCTCGACTGCATAAAGAGATCTACATAATACTGGACTAAGATGTCCTAGGACCCACATCGAGAGATCCAAGAACAATATGCCAAGTGCCAGAAGCACTGGGATAAAATTAATAAAGTAATGAAAGATATCAAGCTCCCTGAGTTCAACAACCCCAGTGATTTTATCGACATAAGAAACATGCTCAAGATGTACGCGGAACAAGACTCCCTATGGGCCAAAGAGTGAGTGAAGGTAGCCGATGCGAGGCCGGGACAGGTGTGACAATTCATAGAACATCCGATCAAAGATAAAACCATGTTGCAACAGTTGAATTCCACCTTGATAAAATACCGAGCGCATGCAGTGAACATCAGAGCGATATATGCGGCCCCAATGGAAAAACACAGATTCCCATGGGCCCATTTTTGTGAAGAACTCTTTATCATATGGTCCGGTTATGAAAGAATCCACCCTTTTCAAGAAACAACTCGGGTGGACTGTTGAAATACTGTCAGATGATGACGCCACGTGGTGATTTTTGATTAGCTCAAATTGTATTTTACAGTTAATTACTGTTAAGACTTTATATTATAAATAGGAACATCGACCGATGGTCTAAAGGTCGATGGTTTGTTGCAATAACTCTTTTCTTTCTAGTTGTTGAGAATTATTTTGGAGCTGCTATGAATGAAGAAGTCCTTCTGGACTAGAGACAAAGTTGTTTTCATCATATGCATGTGTAATTGAGCCTACAGAAGAACTATTTCCTATTCAGTTCATGAGCAGATGTAATAAGTAAGAGCTATTGAATATATCATCAAGTCATCTGGTGCAATTGCTTTTCTGTTCTTTTCTCTAATGATGGAAATGATGAATCATTGTGTGGATATATGATGAAGGCTTATGGTATATGAATTATTTTGTTTGCTATTGATCTTATCATATAAATGTTTTCTTCTAATAATTAATATTCTCAAACAGTAATTGGATGCTCACATGGTTAGCGTATTATTACTAGGCCTGTGGTATAGGATTATCGTTTGCATGTTTGAGCAGCGAGTTATCCCAAGCTCAGCCTCTTCTGCAGTAGTTAAATTTTCTCTCATTTTATTTCTTGGATAGTTTAGGTTAAAATCCCAGCTAGTGATCGAGTGCTCACACGGTTAAAGTATTATTACTAGGCATGTGGTAAGAGATCACTGTCTGCATGTTGGAGTGAGGGTTATCCCGAGCCTGGCCTTTCCCAGTCTTTAGACTTCCTTATCTTTGTGTGGTCAAGTTGGTTTATATCAGATTTTTCTCACATTTATCCTAACTAAAGAGAAATTACCAAAAGAGAAAATCCTGACTGAAGGAGATGCTTCCACAAGAAAACATAAAGATCATCGATTAAATTGGTCGGATCGCGAGATCTAGAGAACCATTCCAATCACAAACGCTGTAGATTCTAATTGGGCCTCAGTGGCGGGTTTGGTTCCTACTGTTGAGTTAAGGGGTTTAAGACCCATCAACAGAATTGGAGCTAGAAGGAGGGCCTGAGAATGAATGGTTGAATATGTAAATTATATGATATTCTGAATATCCTATAGATTCATAACGACCCACATGCATGGTTAGTCATCCAAAAGATATCCCACCTTTACCGAGTACTCCTGAAGAAGATAACTCACCCCACTCTGAGGAAGGATATCTTCACCCTAAAATACCTTACACCCTCCCTCACAAGGAAGTGAATCAGTTTAGAAGGATTACCAGAGCTTACGCCCAACAAATCGGTGCATTTCCTTTCACCCTCATCCTCCCTCAAAGAAAACAACAAGGCATACCAATGTTTAGCACTCCCGACGAAGTTTTCATACACTCTGTCGAAGACTTAATAGAATTCGCGATCACCGAAATCCAAGAACCTCTTGACCTCATACCCGAGACGCCATTCGGCGACATCTCCAAACGTAACAATCTTTCAGAAGAGGAAGATCCTAACTCCGACTCCGAAGATATGGAAGAGAACAATGGTTGTGAGGAGGAGAGAGATGTTCCACTTCAAGGCAACCAACCTTGGTTGGGCGGGGATGTCTTGGCCATCCCTGGACGAATACACAATCTCCCTAGGCACCTGGAAAAGTTGCTCCTCAAGTATGATCCTAAGACCTCAGGATTTCCCAAAGATCATATCAAGAAGTTCATACTCGCGATCAGGCTTATGAACGTTCAACATGAAGACGTGGTATGCAGACTTTTCCCCTACATGTTTGAGAACTTGGATTCCACTTGGTATTTTAACTTGCCAGTAGGATCCATAACCAGCTGGACTAAGTTCCAAAAGGACTTCCTAGACAAATTTTCCAAAGAAACTACCACGAGAGACCTTATGGCTGAATTGTTCACAGCCACCATGACCCCAAAGGAAAGAATCAAAGATTTCAATCAAAGATTCACGACTATCCTAAACAAGTTTCAGCCCACGGCAGCACCGACTCAAGAGTTGCAAATCGAGGTCTATGCTAACACTCTTCCGACCTCTATTTCCATGTTCGTTAAAAGAGTCGCTAAGAAAACCCTCGTGGAGAATTTAGAAGTGGCCAAGACGATAGAGTTCCAGATGAAAGGGTGTAAAGAAGGCCAGGCATATCTAGCGAGAAAAGAAATCCATCCCCCTCCCAAGAGAGGACTCCTCTTGACTAGACCGTCGGGGAAGCCGGCTGAACCAACTCCCAATAAGGGTAATGGGGATATAGAATACCTACAATGCATGGTCAAGAAACTATCAAATGAAATTATAGATATGAAAACAAATGTGGGTGAGGGAAACCAAGGCCAAAGACCCTATAAGCCTTTCTTTAAAAGAAACCAGCCTTTCAAAGAAATTGAACCTCCCCCAACCAACCTAAACATTGACTTAGGGAATGTTGCATCTGATTCTTTCTGTACTTACCACCAAGAGAACCACTCATAAAGGGAGTGTCCTCAGTGGGTCAACATCATGAATTTAATGGCCAATCATTTTTTGGGCGAAGTCTCTCTGACCGAACCACCCAATAGTTCGGCCTTTAACATTGCTGATCAGGAAGAGGCTGACCCACCACAAGACACGGCCATGATGATATGGGATCTCGATGTGATCACATCTTCGGATGATCTGTCTAAACCTCAGGCACCACCCACAGAGATATCGGTGGTACAAACATGTAGTAAGGGTCAACCCGGCCCAAAAGATACCGATGCCACCCATGTCTCACAAAGTAAATTAACTCCCGATCGCCCGAGAATGCTTGTCGCTCCTGGTAAACAGCCTCTAAGCATCCATACATGGGAATATCCTAAGATAGATTATAACGTAGTCGAAGATTTGAAGAAGCTAAAAGCTAATATATCAGTTATGGATGTATGTAGAATCCCTCAACAGAAAGAACTCCTGTTGCAGGCTCTAAGTTCGGTAGAAAACCCAGCCACTAGCGATGGTCGAGAGAAGAATCTACCCCCTCTAGATTTGGAAAGCAAACCAACAATAAACACCTGCTCAGAAGGCAGGAAGGAGAGACCTTGTGTGCCTCCTTTCCTTTGAACGTTTGAAGTCTTCAATCAGAATCTTCACAATTATCTAGTAGATTCCAGAGCGTCTTCTAATGTCATGCCCTTGGTTGTTTGTAATAAACTAGGTGTTGTCCCTCTCAAAAGAGATAAGCATGTTATACAACTAGATAGAACCCAGGTCAAGGTTGTGGGGGAACTCAAAGATGTGATGATCAGGATAGCGACACACCCTAGTTTCATGCAGGTGATTGATATCATTGTAGTAGATATCCCTGAGGCATATGGGCTATTATTGAGCCGAGATTGGTCCGAAAAGATGAATGGATACTTTAGTACGGACTGGGCACACCTTTGGCTACCACTAAAAGGATACAAGAACATGATCCTAATTGATAGGGAGAGATATCTAAAGCATACGATCACCAATCTAGAAGCCCCTAATGAACCAACCTTGACGGATTTTCCCATATTGGGTAATTATTCTTGTAACTCCTACTTTGGGAACTTCCCTCCCCTCATATCCAATGTTCTGCTTACCCAAAACTTTGAGCTTCCTTTCCAGGAGAAATCTCCAATGCTGACAGAAGATTCTCTCTTTTGTCAAAACCTCATGCCAAGTCGGGTGGAAGGAAAGGGTGGACAACATAACATGAACAATGGTGAAGGAAGGATTGATTGTCATTCATGTTTTTGGACCCTCTATTTTGATGGATCCAAGTCACAAGAAGGATCGGGAATGGGGTGCATTCTAATCGACCCAAGGGGTAGGCGTCATTTCTTGTCTTGTAGGCTAGAATTCGAGTGCACCAACAACACTGTCGAGTATGAAGCCCTGGTGCAAGGGTTAAAGAAATCCATAGATATTAATGTGAAAGAATTAAAGGTTTTTGGAGACTCAGAAATCTTAATTAGACAAGTAAGAAACACGATACATTGCAATTCTCCCCACCTTAAGAATTACCAGCAGGAGGTGCATAGGTTAATAGAATGCTTTGGAGTTTTCAACATTACCACAATCCCCAGGGCAAAGAATAACCTTGCCGATTCCCTAGCCACAGTCACTTCTAGGTTATCACCTTTAGAAGATTATGAAGCCTCCTGATTCACTGTAGAACTGCTCTACAAGCCATCGATACCTAATAACATTTCTAATTGGAAAGTCTTTAAAGGAAATGAACAGATCATAAGTTTTTTGACCAATTAGGACAATTTCAAAGATCTCTCTACTGATGATGAAGAGTTCCAAGAGCACTCAATGGAAAAGGGCCCTATGGAATACCAACATACAGATAGATCAAAGGCCCATACGATCCCGAAAGGGGTAGCTAATCTAGAAGATCTGTTTGATCTAAAGGAATGATTCAAAGGTCCTAAAAGTGCAAAGACTGGCAGCTCTTGTCCCCTCCATGAAACTGTGAATCTTGGGACCCTAGAGAACCCAAGGAATGTAAACCTCGGCAAAACTATATCTAAGGAAGAAAAAAAGGCCTACCTCAAGTTGTTTAGACAATACCAAGACATTTTCACATGGTCCTATAAGGAGTTGAAAACATATGATACTCGTATTATTCAGCACACCATCCAGTTGAAACCCAAAGTCAAGCCTTTCCAACATAAGATCAGGAAATATCACCCTTCATTAGAACCTCTCATGTACCAGGAATTAAGGAAACTCCTGGATGTGAAGATAATTTTCCAGGTTAGGCACTCTACCTAGGTAGAAAATCTCGTTCCGGTGAGGAAAAAATCGGGAGAAATCCGATTGTGTGTAGACTTTCAGAACCTCAATAAAGCTTCGGAGAAGGAAAATTATGCCGTCCCGCCAATGGAATAACTCCTGCAGACCGTGTCGGGCTCAGAGATTTTTTATTTGCTCGATGGTTTCTCAGGATACAATCAAGTGTTGGTTTCGGAGGAAGACCGATTGAAAACCACCTTCCAAACCAAATGGGGAACCTTCGCTTATAAACGCATGCCTTTCGGCTTGATTAACGCAGGAGCAACCTTCCAAAGGGCCATGGACGTGGCATTCTGAGGGCTTATAAACAAGTTTGTAGTAGTATATTTAGATGACGTGACGGTGTATTCGAAGGATGGGAGGGAGCACATCTAACACTTAACTTAGATTTTTGAAAGATGCAGGAAATATGGTATATCGTTAAATCCTAAGAAAACTATCTTCAGGGTTGAAGAAGGGAAGTTGTTAGGTCATATTATATCTCAAGCAAGGATTCACATAGACCGCAAAAGGATTAAGGCCATAGCACATATTTCATTACCTCATAACAAGAAAGCCATGCAGTCTTTTTGGACACACCTACCACACTTAGAGGGGGGGGGTGCATGAGTGTGGGGATCTTTTTCCCAAAACTTCCCTCTTACACAAAACTCATTAGTTAGCATTTGACATTTACTCATTACTCATTGTTGTCATTAATAATCATTTAGATATGAATACATATCAGCAATATATATCAACAATATATCATCAACAAATCATCTCCACAAGGAACACAAAGAACACAAGATGTATGTACAATTTTTCTTTTTATTATGGACTTCAATCCGGGGTTTTTCAGCAACAACTGAATAGAGTACAACTCTACAAGAGCACCAGATCTAAATGCAAGACTCATATTACATTCTCAGCACCAACTGAGATGATGCAACAATCCTCAACAGATATCAATCTGTACCATAAACAAGAGCATCAACCATGCATCAACCTGTGCCAAACAACCTGTAATCAACATGTACCATAAACAAGTGAATCCAACCATGTACCAAGTATATACCAATCATGTTTCAACTACTCATCAACAATTACTCATCAATATGTACCAACATCATCAACTATACACCTCATGTATGTGCCAACTCATCAACTGCTTGTCTCAACCATGACTAGTTTTG
>ML781704.1:723098-749969 GCA_009831015.1 Picea engelmannii | reverse complement strand
TGTCACCTTACTTTATCATTTCTTGATTTTTTCACTTCTCTTTATTATTTAAATAATCCACCTTGACTTTGTCACTTTACTTTATCATTTCTTGATTTTGTCACTTCTCTTTATTATTTAAATAATCCACCTTGACTTTGTCACTTTACTTTATCATTTAAATAATGATTTCTTCTTTTAGGTCACTTTGACTTCTTGGACCTTGGGGGCTTCAAGCCTTCATGTGGGGGTCCTTCATCTTCGTAAGGCCATAAATCTCAAACCACGAGGAGTTATGTGACATTCCACATACCACCAGAAATGGCATGACAAGCACTATCCATCTAGGATAGTTTCACCAATAATTTCCTTGATCTTCATCTTGTTATTCCACATACAAGAATGGGTCCTCCAACCATTCTTCTAGGATAACTCAATCCGCAAAGCGTCTTCCCGTGAGGGATTTCACCATAAGGGGACAACTTTGGAGTTCATCCGTTTGTGCACCTTATCAATCATGATAAGACAATAATGAGAGCATGGGTCCTCCAACCATTCTTCTAGGATAACTCAATCTGTAAAGCATCTTCCCATGAGGGCTTTCACCATAAGGGGACCACTTTGGGGTTCATCCATTTGTGCACTTTATCAATCATGATAAGAAAATAGTGAGTCATCTATACATTTTTACAACAATGCATCATATACCAATGAAACCACATCGATCCATCTTCATCATGTATCAATGACAACTCATTGATCCATCTTCATCTATGCATTCTTATCAAGGAAAATACATATTATATTACATCAATCATCAATTTTCAATCAATCAATCCTTTGACATCAATCAATAACTTGACATCAATCAATGACATCAATCAATCAAACTATTGGCATCAATGACAACATGATCCAACAAGTCTTTCTTCGGGCAAATCAATTTCGTGAGGAAGTTCACTCCCGACTTCGCCGAAATTATCAAACCCTTACAAAATATGATTTGCAAATATGTCGAATTTAAGTGGGATGACGAACGAAAAAATTCTTTCAACAAAATCAAATCTGCCATATCCCGAGCTCCGATGCTCCAAAGTCTCGATTTCAATAGAGGCTTTAATCTATATACCTTCGCTTCTGACCAGTCGCTGGCTACAGTTTTAACTCAGAAGGATGATGACAACAATGAAGCCCCGATATCATTTATGAGCACTAACCTTCAAGGAGCTGAGCTCAACTATCCTACCATAGACAAGCAAGCCTACACAGTCTATAAGGCAATAAATCATTCTAGGTCCTACATCCTCAAGAAGCACACTAAGGTGATTGTACCACACCCTGCAGTCTGATCTTTGTTCACCCAACAAGAAATGGGAGAAAGAAGAGGGAACTGGATGGCAGTAGTCCAAGAATTTGATCTAGACATAAAACCTACCAAGCTGGTAAAAGGACAAGGTCTGTGCAAGCTCGCAGTCGAAGCCCAGGATCAAGTAAATGAAGACTCTGGATGGGAGAATGAAATAGTTCTATGGTGTGGAGAAGTAGCATACATCCCCCCATGATGAGATTCCTGGTACAAGGACTTGGCTTACCTACTACATCATGGAACTTGTCTCGAAATCCTCAACCCAAGAGAGAGAAGAGCCCTTAGGTAAAGTCTACACGATATCGTCTTCTAAATTCGGTGCTTTTCTGGATCAACTATGACGGGGTATTGTTGAGGTGCCTCGAACGTGAAGACACTGATAAGGTGCTAAAGGAACTTCATGATGGCCCTGTAGGAGGACATTTTTCTGGAAATACCACTGCTCATAAGATTCTGAGGGCTGGCTATTACTGGCCCACCTTGTTCAAAGATGCGCATACTTACGCTAGAAACTGTAAGACTTGTCAAATAAGCGCTGGAAAGGAGAAAAGGGCAGCAGTCCCACTTCAGCCTATGACTGTTTCGAGGCCCTTTGAGCAGTGGGGGTTAGATATCATAGGAGAAATTATGCCCAGCTCTTCTAAGATGCACAAGTACATTCTTACTGCCACCGACTATTTCACAAAATGGGCGGAGGCCATCCCTCTAACTCATGTAAACGAGAAGGTAGTGATCCAATTCATATAACAATAACTAATCACAAGGTTTGGTCTCCCCTCTGTTCTGGTATTTGATAATGCAGCTTATTTCTCCTCCACACTATTGACATAATTTTCTCTGGACAAAGGAATCATAATCAAGTACTCTGCAAATTATTACCCTCAGGGAAACGATGTGGTGGAGTCGACTAACAAAAATCTAGTAAGGATATTAAAGAAGACAGTTATAGATAACCAAATAAATTGGCATAATAAACTTTATAATTCCCTATGGGTCGATAGGGTCACACCCAAAGAAGCCATAGGAAACTCCCCGTACTTTCTGGTCTACGGGCAAGAAGCCATCCTCCCAAACGGGCTCTATCTTCCATCTCTTCAATTGGCCCAAGATTCCAATGAGGAACCCTCATCGACCATGCAATGAAGAATCAATACTCTACTCATGCTAGAAGAAGAGAGAGATAAGGCTAAATCAAAATTCCTAGCTCACCAACAGATAGTGAAATGATGGTTTGATAAGCATAAGGCCAAAGAAAAGAGTTTTGAGGTGGGAGACTTGGTACTAAAATGGGACAGAGCGAATGAACCAAAAGGGAAGCATTCTAAGTTTTAGAACCTGTAGCTTGGACCTTTCTAGGTCACTGAAAAGATAGCGGCAGGTACTTATCGATTGCAGAACTTGGAGGGAGAACTTGACACCCTCCCAGTAAATGGTCAAGCCCTAAAACAATATTTCCAATAATATATATATATATATATATATATCTAATAATAATAATAATAAATATAAACAAAAAAAGGAGGACATGAGTTAAGGTTATTGAAGGAAGAACAAATATTTTTCTTTCACCCAGTGAATCTCCATTTGTTGAGCTCTCAAAACACCCTAAAAAAGTCTCTGCCAAATTCTACTTTTTGGGTACCACTTATTGTTTAATTCGGAACAATGTTGTTTTCGCTTATCTTGTTTTCTGCAATTTCTCCTTGATTCTTTAAAAGTTTCCCTGAACATGTCAAAACCATCACAACTTAAAGGGAGTAACATTTGACTAACGAATCAACCACTAGGTCGTTTCACCTGACGCGTCCAAATTTCGGCACTCGGAAGAATCAGAGGTGAAAGAAAATCGTCCTAGAAAACTAAGGACGTTGATCGCCGATTTTCATCGGCATCGGTAAACAGGGAGTTATTCTTTTGTGATAAGCATTGCACAAGAAAGTTTTCGATGACTGACTTCATTCAGCATCGGCGAAACGTGAAAGGAAATAGTCGTTTGCGGGGAAAGGGAGGAATCGTCGACGGTCGATCCCATAAAAACATTTCAGCATCGGCGAATTTCAAGGAAGCTAGCCCAAGGGAAAGGATGTGATAAGTTAATCCCCACTTACTAACCCCTGATATCTAATCGACATTGGTGATTCCTAGGCTGGGATATGAAGCGCGCAAATGAAAGAAGGTTACCACCTCTATTGGCACTCATGAGTCCAGTCACCTGGCTCTATCCGCCACATGTCACGTCAGAACCATCCGACGAAAGCAATCAGTGTCGATGGTTTTTTCTTTTGTAAGGAGTATCAATGAAGAATCCCGTAGCTCTGCGCCAATCCTCGACTTCCCCTTTCAAAAAATGACATGATGGGACGTTTTAGCTCTAAGATACGCTAGATACGATGCATTTAATTGATTGATTAATTCCAAGATCGCGCATTAGTCTCTAATTTGTGCACAAATCCCAATGACCATTTTAACCTGTAGATACAATGCATCTCCCTCCGCGCCTCCGTCGTCAACCTACATAAAATTGATTACAGAGAATTGGCGGTAAGTAGTTTAAATTTCGTCCCATTACTTGTATTAACAGCTTGATACGACTGGTAAGTTCTCTCTCATTATATTACCCTGAATTATTATGAGCCAGAGCATTCTGCATGCAAAGAGGTCTGGAACATCCAGAGGAGCGAGACGAATGACCCGGAGAAGGCTTCCAAGGTATAGTGAGTATTAAGCAATAGAGTTTAGCAACCATACAAGTATGTACCAGTCTGGTTTTGATTTCATTTCACATATAAATCAAGATCTAATATTATTCTATGTGTTGGCCCTAATTGAGCATCTTTGGTTGCAGGAACGATGCCTCCAAAGAAACCTATCACCAGGAAATCTCCTAGAGTCCCAAAGCTGCAAGAATCAGAAGCAGGAGAAGGCTCCTCCCCAGTCATTGCAAGGAAATTGGAATTCACTTCCAAGCCAACGTCGATCATCAATATGATCACCAAAGAAGCCTTCACTCAGCCCCTGACCTTTGGGGACACAGAGGTGAACATTGGGACCAAGACAACATTCCCACAATGGGAAGACCTATTCAAGGAAATAAAGCACGAAGAATTCTTTGAGTATGCCCCACATAACAATCCTGACATGAGGAAGTTGTATGATGAGGTCTTTGTCAACATCCACAAGGCTTACCTACACATGAAAGTGAGCAGGACTCCGGTATTCCCTTGCATTGAAATTTTGAAATGGCTCATTGATCACAGCGATGCACATAAGTGTGTAATTAATGATGCTAATGGTCAAATTGTCAGGGTTTTCCTCCCAGTAGAAGTCCAAAAGTATTATAAGCTCAGGGAGCCAGATGAACGTTTGAACAAGGATTTTGTTGTGAAGTTTTATCAGAAGCACGACACCAACAAAATCATGGCATCCTGGTGGAGAGAAGACAAAAAATTCACCAACCTAAACTCCGACTGGTACCCGATGGCCAACCTCAGACAACCTTATATCTATCTAATGGTTGTCCTTTGCCGGTTGCATGGAGAAAAAGATTTCTCCAGGTTTTCGGAGGCATGGATGCCTTTGGCTTATACTGTCGCCATCTCCAGAACAAGCTTCAACTGGGGCGTGATCATCTCCAAACAGTTTAGCACCTGCATTCTATAGTCTCAACAACTGAAGGAAGGAGAAAATCCTGCCTTCTACATGGAATCTTATCTATTGGACATCATCTGTGCAAGAAATGTCTTCGCAGGAATGAACCTGAGCTGGCACACTTCCGAGCTCCCGGTCCATGTCTATTTTAGCATCTTGTGGGAGAACAGGTATAAAATATCCTACTCTCTCATATGTGACCAATTTATTGCACCTATTCATTTCTTACTATTCAAGAAGGAGTGCCTAAGGCTATCTGATGCAGCCAAAAAAGTTATATCGAAAGTCGGTCACTGGTACCTGGATGATCGCGAAACCTACATTAGGGTTTTTGGCGCCATAGGAGCACCACATTTGCTACCTATATATGTCCCTGGTCGATTGGTACTAGGGGAAATATGTTACCAAATTATATTGTAGGGGTACAACGCCACTTTGGTGAAGGATAAGAAGCAGGCATTCATACCCTATGGGTTTCATATCATCTTCTACCAGGTTAAAGACACTGCGCAGGCCAAGCAAGAGGGATTAATTTAATTGGAATTTCGGTTCCAGACAGGACTTTTTCACAAGCACGATCCCAAGGGTCTGATCTTGAAACATGCATCACAAGTACCGTCTTGTTGGCCTTATGCCCACGACTAGTTTGAGGATGAAATCTTCCTTGAAAATGCTCAAAATTGGGATGAGGTAGTGGCAAGAATGGCCAACCCCAAAATAACCAAGTTCAAGGCCATGAGTTGGGAAGAGTAAGTGACGTCCTTGGATGAAATAGCATAAAGAGCGGAAGAAGTTCTTAGGACTAGGTAAGAAAGGGTAACATTCGAATCGGGTGAAATGATGGAAGCTCCCCAAGAAGCCCCTGTACAGAACTAGAATTTTCTTGGAACTCCACGTGCAAGGGAAAGAGGGACACTATTTCTCCAACATGCTCAACAAATAATGGATCTGGCGTCGAATAATCTGACCCTCTTATCAAGCGTTTCAACCAGTAACCCAAAAGAGAGCCTAGCAGGGGTAGGCAGCCCTGAGCTCACAGACCCCGGTAACATCAATGGGTCAGATGACCCTAAATCCACACTGCTTCCAGTTGATTCACTGGCAGGTGCGACAACTCAATCAAAGTCGAGCCGGGTGTCGGTTGAAACCAGTGCGCCTAACCCTCTGTTTGAGTTCATATATATATACAATGATGATGAGAGTCCAGAGGCATCTCAGAAAACCTTTGTGCATGTAGAAGTAGAGAAGGGAGCCAAGGAAAAAACACTTCTTGTTCCTGATGTTCAGAGTCAAGAGGACACACGAGAAGAAAAAGGAACTGAAAGCAGCTTAGACACAGAAACGCCCGATGCACCGGAGACCCGAGCAGGTAGTCCCAAGGAAAAGTCATAATTGGATGTATCAAAATAAATATCCCCACAGAAGGACATTGACGATGCCACAACTAGAATATAGGCAAGTATTGAGCTCACTCCCGACACATCCATTCCACTTGATACTTAGGTCCCCGATAAACATCAGAAAGAGGTCAGGCCTAAGGATAAAAACAAAGAGGTTCAAGAGTCTGATCTTGAAAAAATACATACCACCAACATCCTGGGAAACATGCTCACATGGGGTGACCAACAGATACCAGAGCCAGTAGATGAAGTAGCAGACATCTATGCGATATCCTATGATCAAAAGAGGAAGGCCATCGTACAAAGGACTGCTAAGAAGAGGAATATTATTGTGGGTCATTCTATTTTGGTTACCACAGAGGAAAGCTTGATCAACATAGTAGATGCTCACACGTCTGAACTAATAGGCGTGGGAAGAGCCCTCTATGATGCTTCCCAGGATAGGGCCAGGAGGGATGAAAGAGAACTAGATGATACTCTGAAGGAACTGGAACACTTGCACCATATTGTTGAGTATTATAAAGGTGCCACACAGATTGTAGAATATTTGAAGAGTGAGTTTTCAGAAGTTTACAACGAGTACAAGAAAGAAAGAACCCTGTTAACTGAAAATATAATTGAATTCCAGGAGGACACTCTCATGGCTCTCGCAGCATGCAAGGAGATGGAATAATGGCATGAAAGAGTGCAACAAGCGATTGAAAGGCTCGAATACATTGAGGTCATCTAACAGGGTTGAGAAAAGGAAGAACATGGCATTCAGCTGTTAAGAAAAATAGCCTTGACCGCATAAAGATATCCACTGAATACTGGACTAAGATGTCTTGGGACCCACATCGAGGGATCCAATAAAAATATGCCAAGTGCTAGAAGCACTAGGATAAAATTAATAAAGTAATGAAAGATATCAAGCTCCCCAAGTTCGGAAACCCCAGTGAGTTTATCGAAATAAGAAACGTGCTCAAGATGTACGCCGAACAAGACTCCATATGGGCCGAAGAGTGCGTGAAGTTAGCTAATGCGAGGCCAGGACAGGTGCGACAATTCAAAGAACACTCGATCAGAGCTAAAACCATGTTGTAACAGCTAAATTCCACCTTGATAAAATACCAAGCGCATGCAATGGACATCAGAGGGATATATGAAGCCCCAATGGAACAACACAGATTCCCGTGGGCCCATACCTATGAAGAACTCTTTATTAGATGGTCCGATTATGAAAGAATCCACCCTTTTCAAGAAACAACTCGGGTGGACTGTTGAAATACTGTCAGATGATGACGCCACGTGGTGATTTTTTATTAGCTCAAATTGCATTTTACCGTTAATTACTGTTAAGACTTTATATTATAAATAGGAACATCGATCGATGGTCTAAAGGTCAATGGTTTGTTGCAAGAACTCTTTTCTTTCTAGTTATTGAGAATTATTTTGGAGCTGCAATGAATGAAGAATTCCTTCTGGACCAGAGACAAAGTTGTTTTCATCATATGCATGTGTAATTGAGCCTGGAGAAGAACTATTTCCTATTTAGTTCATGAGAAGATGTAACAAGTAAGAGCTATAGAATATATTGTCAAGTCATCTGGTGCAATTTCTTTGTTGTTCTTTTCTCTAATGATGGAAATGATGAATCGTTGTGTGGATATATGATGAAGGATTATGGTAGATGAATTATTTTGTTTGCTATTGATCTTATCATATAAATGTTTTCTTCTAATAATTAGTATTCTCAAACAGTAGTTGGATGCTCACATGGTTAACGTATTATTACTAGGCATGTGGTATAGGATTATCGTTTGCATGTTTGAGCAGCGGATTATCCCAAGCTCAACCTCTTCTGCAGTAGTTAAATTGGCTCTCATTTTGTTTCTTGGATAGTTTAGGTTAAAATCTCAGCTAGTGATCGAGTGCTCACATGGTTAAATTATTATTACTAGGCCTGTGGTAAGAGATCACTGTCTGCATGCTGGAGTGAGGGTTATCCTGAGCCCGACCTTTCCCAGTCTTTAGACTTCCTTATCGCTATGTGGTCAAGTTGGTTTATACTGGCTTTTTCTCACATTTATCCTAACTAAAGAGAAAATACCAAAAGAGAAAATCCCGACTGAAGGAGATGCCTCCACAAGAAAACATAAAGCCCATTGATTAAATTGGTCGGATTGCGAGATCTAGAGAACCATTCCAATCACAACCGTTGCAGAATCTAATTGGAACTTGGTGGCGGATTTGGTTCCTACTGTTGAGTTAAGGGGTTTAAGACCCATCAACACTACCCTTTCTTTTCCTTTATGTAAGAGTTTCTCAGGATCAGACACAAATGCTATAGGTTCTAGATCTGGGTTTGTCCTAGTGTAAATCTTCTTCGAAGCCAAGATTTCTTAATAAAATTATTTGTTTGCTATCGATCTAAAAAAATGAATTCGCTCGGGTAAATTTTTTTCAGCCAATAAAATGTCTGATTTGTTATTACCTTCAAGAATCAAATACGAAATTCTAAGTCATTCTTTTCGAGGGAAAATTTCACTTTTTGTCCCTGGCAACGGCGCCAAAATGTTAGCACTAAGTAAATTTCCTAGGCTGAGGAGGCAACTCGCAAAGGTAACCATAGAACCACTTCAGAACTGAAACTAGCTTTTCAGTTCAGAGAGGGATCTCTCTTGTCACTTGGTTTTTAAAAAATGGATTTTCTTTTAGGAATAGTGGCTAGATTTTTGAACATGTGAAAATATTTTATGGGGTTTGTTGGCAAGAAGAAAGGGATCAATTTGGGCAATGGTGTCAATCTTTGAAAGAGAATGAAAATTGTGCCTAGTAAATAGAACTCTCAAGGAAGCCAAGGCTAGGTAGGAAATGATCTTTCAATTTTTTAAATTGATATTATAGAATGGAGGAAAGGGGAGAACATATAACCACATTTAGAGCACCATTAAGATGAATTCTGATGAGTTAAGAAAGAATCGACAGTATTTGAATCACTAGAATCCAAAGCACCTTTTAAGATGGATTTCAGACCATTTAATATCCAATTCAAACATATGATCATAAGAAGATGAAATATAGAGGAACATGAATAACATACATGAAGGAAAACACACTTCAGATCATTACCACTAGAATCATTGGTATGAAATTTTTTTGTACATCTGCACTAGCATTTCATTCAAATTCAAAAAATGTATACAATGTTCAATCCAAAGTTGTTCATTGTACTTCTGCCAACCTTGAATACATCAAAACCTACAATATTTATACAACAATTCATTTTATTCAGTTTGAACCAATTACACTAAAATATAAAATTTCAATTCACAAAATCTGGGATTTGCAAATATTTCTGCAGTTTGGTCCTTTATCTTCATTGAATGACTGAAAATTAAAGGAAAATGCTTTTGGTATATTGAGTGACTTCGGAACTGACAGACTATCTATTCTACACTGGACTTGAGACCCCTGTTTATTTACAATTACCCTTTCTAAATGAGAATATTGCTCAGTGGACCAACCTACAAATTCAGGAAAGGGGAAAGAGAGCTCAACAACATATGGGATAATGGAGGCCTAGACTACTTCTAAAAATGAAATATTCTTTCCCTTTATATCAGCTAAGTTGCTTCGAGACACAGAAATGGGGAAAATAGTGATATCAGGATCAAATACAACTGCATCTCTGTCAATTAGGGCTTCCTCATTTACTTCAAGGTCTTGCTTTGCTACTGACAATACTACGGGATCCACGACGATGAGATAAATACCTGGAAATAAACTGTAATGGTGCAAATTTGGGCTGCAACAGAAAATGGTGGTCACGACAGTTTTCCAACGGTTCTCGTGTTTGAAAATAATAAAAAATGAAAATATCAAATTGACATTTTATACTTTTCAAATTTGCAGAGATGTGGATTGGCAGTTTTGGAACAACCCACTTGTCATTCTGCAATCAACCTGACGATGAAATGTACTCCTAGATAGAAACTACAGCTTGGATTGTGGGACTGCCCTTTAGAATTATCCCCCGAGCAAATTCAAATTCCACAATGCTTCCTAGTTGTTGATTTTGATGGATCATGATCAAGGTTATTTCGGGCCAGATCTAATTAAATTTTCGCCAAATTTAACTTCTTTATGCCATTTTTAACCTTCTTGTCAATTTGTCATACCTCCAAACCATTTAGCGCCTTCACAAATTTTAGAATCATGACCCCAAGACATAATTTTTTTTTATTGGTGACTAATGGATCAGCCAATGAATTATTAAGCCCAAGGATGCGAAATAAAGAGGTTGAATGGAATTGTTTGCTTTCTTGTTGCATTTTGATTAGAATTTCCATGAGTATAATATTTGACAGGAGGGTCCCTTTATGAATAAAATTAAGAATGACCTTCGAATATCCAAGAATAGTGAGGGACATAATCCCAACTCTTCTTGCTAACAACATGCATTGATACATGGAATATGCTTTCACTTTGTTATTGGTTGGGTAGCCTATGCTCCAAGAAAAAACAAGCCCAGTATGACCTCCTGGGGAAATACGAACCCCACATGCACCTGTGTCCCCTAAGTTTCCTTTTGAGGCACCATCAAAACAAAAATCATATTTTGACTATTTCCATTTCCAATCTACAAATTCCTCAAGAGAGATATGAAGTTGTCGAGAAGATCTAGAAAAATTAAAGGAGGAATGAAGGATTTGGATGGAATGTATCCTTTGTGGAGAGGAGAAGTGTATTTTCCACCAAACTTCTTCTGTTGGAAGGAGATTCTACTATCCTAACCACTGTCTCAATCGCAAAGTTAAAAATTCAGCCAAGAGACCCAAGCATTTGGTTGCAACCACCTTAGGCGGAGTAAAGACATCCGAAAAAATGGCACGGTTCCTAACTAGCCATATTTTCTATGTGGTAAATTTTGGCAAAGAGAGAAAAGAAGATTTAAACGATTACTTGAGCACCAACGATCTACGATAGGAGGACTGTCATCGGCTGAAGATATTGGTAATTGGGACTGTAAGATTAGTTTTGGGTTAGAATCTTCCTAGGACAGACAACAAAAAAGCTCTAGAAAATGGGCAGTCAAGGAAACTATGACTACTAGTTTTTGCCTCCTACTTGCAAACAATACACCAGTGGGATCCTCTATAACCTCTTTTCTGCAACTGATCTCTAGTCAGGATTTTCATATGGCCGAGGGTCCAACAAAACATGTTGATCTTTTGGAGGTTGTCATTATTCCAAATTTTATTCCACATACTCGATCTCGGTGGGAGGGTGGGCTGAGCCAAGAGGGTCACTTATCCAGCTCTAACAGAGTAGACACCATCTCCCCAACCTCTAGTGTCTCTGGATTCAATATGAGAAGGTGCACAACCTTTAAGCATATAACAAAGGGTCTGGAAAGCTTCTGTGAGTTGATCAGGAAGATCTGGAATATGCCAACCAACCCAATTCATTGACCGATACAATTTAGATATATCAAATAGAGAGAGTATGTGATTGGTCGTACACCATTGATAAAGAGGTTGCAACGAATTGGTCTGAAGAAGTGGAGGGTGCCCCATTATGCTATCTCTACCAACACAGATTTGCTCCCCTCCTCTCCCCCTTTTTTTGTGCACTCCAAAGCTAAAATTCATATTTTTATACATGTACGCGACCTACCAGCTATGCAACACATGTACATATGCGGGCTGCTCCATTACAACCCACGTACATCAGGTTTGGTGCTCAAAAAATAAAATTGCATTGGGTTTCCATGTCATATCACAAGATATGTGATACTTGACCTTCCATATAATGGAAACACTCTGAATCGACCCTTCAATTCCATTTGGAGTCTATAAATTGAGCTATATCCAAGCCTTGAGGAGAGATCGTCATCAAATTGAGAGCAAAGAAACTCTGAAGAAATTTCACCTCAATTGAGTCTGCATCCCTTTGTCCTTGAAAGTATGAACTTCTTGTGTCCATCCCCCAAGTTCTTCCTATCTTGTGATGGAGAACTTTATTGACTCCTACTTCTGAGCTTGCCTTTGTGGAGGATTTAAATGGTGGAGACCCAGTTGGAGGGACTTAGTTTCTCGGTTCCAATATGTGTCATATGTACTTTTGTTGATTACATTAATAGAAATACTCTCTTCTCATCCAATTGATATCTTGAAAATATTTGTATTGCTTTCCATGGGTGTGTTTTTTATGTATGTTAATGGATTATGCTAATTTATAAGCTAACATTATATATCATTACCACATGCTTGTGTATCTTGGTTGTTAAGGACAAGTTGCAGGTATAAATATTTGGGTCGTGTGCTCAATGATGGTCCCCTTTGGACATCCAGACGACGTAGGCTTCTAGCCTTTTCTTATTAGCATTTCATTTATATAGCATACTTGATTAGAGTTGATTTCTGGGTCTTGTTTTGTTAGTTGTAGTTTTCCCCTAACCATAGAGATATTTTCCTCGTAACAAAATTGGTGAATCCACTGGGGAGATCTCCTTTTTGGGGGTATTGGGTGTTGTTTTTCCTTGATTTTCTCTCTAGTTGCCTAAGTTTCTCTGTCGCATGTTGCTTGACATCTTATATTTTTCATTATATCTTAATCTTTTGGCTTAACCCTTGCTATGTTGGTTCCTATGAACACTTTTCTCATGACAAACCTCCCTCTATCCTTTGGTGTTCCATCTATAGGGAGTCAACTTTATAGTATGGGAAACCCATTTCATGAAGTTCCTTTGTCCGAGGGCAACATATATCCTCACATGAGTAACCCATGTCATGTCTCTTTCTCCTCACAAGTGACTTCCTCGGTGATGATTCCATTACAAACTTTTACGAATCAGTTGGGAGGAGGATACTATCTTATCAGGTAGGGCCATGGTGTATACCAGAACCCTACTTTGCCCATGATCTCTCAAAACCAATCTTTCCTGGGACCATGGTCTCAGATGCTGCAACCAACTAGTGCAAGTCATGCTAGAATCACAAGTCTAGTCACTGCGAGTCATACTGGCATTAATTCACCAACCTCTGCAAGTCATGTTGGAGACCTGAAACCAACCTCTGTTGGTCATGTTGGAGACTTGTCACTAACATCTAAAAGTCACTCCAAGGAAAAGAAAATATCTGTTGTAAGTCATGTTGGGGGCACAAATCTAGTCACTGCTAGTCAGACTGTACAAACATCACCAACCTTTGCAAGTTGTGTTGGAGATTAGCTACTAGCCTTTGCAAGTCATACTGGGAGAATGTCACCAGCCACTGCAAGTCATGTTGGGGGAATTGATACGATTGAGAAGCCTAGACATATATGATGTAATCCCAAGTTCCTTTGTAGGATTTGTAAAGGAAATCACCTAACTCGTTTGTGCCCTGCTATTGCAGTGGTATGAGAAGCATGGTCCTTGTCTAGTGGCCCTCTGGGTTCCAAGTTGTATTTGGTTTCCCAAGATTCTAATCCTTCTTCGGTTGATACAACGGTCGTGCCGATACAATCTTCGGCTAACACCACTCCTATTTTGGGGAGTGATGAATATATTGACCATGTTGTCTCGCATCATGTTCAACCAGTGGTCGTGTCGATGCAATCTTTGGTCGACACCACTCTTGTTTTGGGGAGTGATGTGTCTCTGAACCATGTTGTATCACATCCTATTCAACCAATAGTTGAAGAAGTGGTTGTGTCGATGCAATATTTAGTTGATCCCACTCTTCTCTTGGAGAGTGACAAGTCTAAGGAAGTGACATTGCCAATGTAATATTCGGCCAATATCACTCCTCTTTTGGCGGGTGATGTATCTTTCGACCATGTCCTTAGAATTTCTATTTATGTACCTTATGAATAAAGGAGTATTCCACTCTCTTTGAGTATGCTACCTCCAAGTCCTAGGATGGTTTCTTTTGATTGGATTGATCCTATAGAGCCTTGACTTCCTTCTTCTACACCCTTCCAGATAAGGGGTGTTCTTTGATATATTGTAGATGAAGTATCCTCTGCAAGTATATTATCCTCCTTGGCTTGGAAAGATTTGGGTTTTCCCAAGCTTGTGTCAGCTACCAGTGAGTTGCTAGATTTCAACAGAAGACCTGCATGGGAGCCCTGGCCTCCCCCGTTATATGTTGCTTAGAATAACATCCTAGAGTCTTAGTTAAGGTCTTTTCAGACTCCAAAAAATAAAAATATTGTCGAGTAAACTTGTCTCTTTCACAAGTCTCGTTAAATGGTATTGAAAGTACGTCTATTTGGTATAAGTTTAACCCTTTTCTCGACCAATTAGACTACTTATGAAAAATGAATACTCTAGTCACCATTGAATAGAAGAGTTCTCCTGGGTATTATTTTATACTTTTTTGGGCCTAGGGAACTAACATCTACAAAAAATGACACTTGTTGAGTTAAGTTGTAATTGCATCCCATTATCTTTCTTGCATTGTTGACCCTAATGTCGACTCCCGCTTTGTAATTATAATCCCTTTTGCCCCAACAATTCTCAGCGTTAACCAAGCAATACCTTTCATATATCCTTTGCATCTTGACACCCTTTACCCATAGAGGAAACATCCCCCCAAGTGTCCATTCCCTTGCATGCATTCCCTTGTATTGAGCATAGGTATGTTCCACTGCTTGGAACTAGTTTCTTATTTGCAACACTCGTTTCCTCTCCTATATCATAACATTTCTTTGACTATGAAAAAACCAAAAAAAATACGGGCAGGAAAAGAATATTATCTCCTATCGACAACAGTTGTGTCGCCTTTGAATAGAGCACAAACTCTTGAGTCCATTTCATCCAAGTTTTGGGTTTAGCATGATCTTAGGAAGCTAAGCTCATTACTTAGAGTCTACTCCTTTGACTGATTATTATTCTAGTCCCTATGGAGAGTTTGTTGATGACTCATGTGTCATAATATTTTGTCAATGATCAGTGTTAAGTACATGTTGTCCGCATTATCCATATGTCTCATGCTCTTGTTCAAAGGAAGTATAAATCCTATGTTGAACATTTCTCATAACTCTTGACTTTGCATGTCATCCATACCCTCAGTGTATCTCATAATCACATGAAGTTGTTGTCCTACCTCACAGCCTGGGCCTACTTTCATCATTGGTAGGTTTTGGATGTATGGGATGACCCGGGTTCTACCTTAGTTCTCCAAAAAAACCCTTTTCTCCATCGACCCTTCTGGTAAACCATAAGGCTACACTACGCACAGAGTGCACAACGCAGTCTCACCCAGGATGTCTTATGGGTGACCGCAGGATGCAAATGTCTGCAGTCATGGAAGGGGTTGGGGATGTAATTTTTAATTCTCTTCTATTTTAACATATATTCTACCATAACATTCATCAAAACTACTACTTTATCCATTCAATGACATACATTTTGCATAATTATACTAGTGTGTGTTGCAAATAAACCCTAACAGATGCATTCAATTATTCATTCATTCATTATAAAGAACATAAAAGTAACATAACACACATAAAGACACCATTTTTACCATGGTTCACCCATGGGCTATGTCCACAGAGATCTTCTTCTTATTTCTTATTCTTCATCAAAATAGCGTTGTGTGCATTACATCGTAGGATTTAAGAATAGTGCATGAGGTTGACTAGAGCCACACTAAGCTCCATAGATTGCAACCTGACACTCAATTATACTCCATAAGTCTCCACTAGCTCCTCAACTATATGACCAAAACTGAACATACCAAAGACTCAAGACTCAAAAAGGTTCTCCAAAATAGGCTCTTCTCACCTAAGCTCTAGATAAAAAGATTGACACCTCAAAAAGATACCTCCTATCTACCTCATACATTATATTTATACTACAAAATGGGTAAAACCCTTACATTATGACTCCAAAACCCTAATCCTGAGTGGACTTTAATTTCCCACTTTCCAATTGTATTACGTGCGGTTGGTCTTCGATCCAACCATTCCTTGCACTGATATCCCTTCTTTCTCGGCATGCTATTTCCTTTGCCCTTCCGTCGCACTAGTCTTCCTTCTTTTATGGTGCGCGTTGCTTCCTTTGATCCATTTTGTCTTGATTACTGCGCTTAACTCCAAAAATTTCCTGCTCCAATAGGCCCCCAAGACTATCATGTGGCTCGTCCCGAGCCACTTAGGTCGTATGTGCCTTCTGCACTGATTTCTCCAACTCCTAGAACTGCTTTGCTAGTACATCCACTTGCTTCTTGGCCTGCACACTTTTCTCTGTCAAGGTATCCATGACCTTCATTGAGATGTGATCCTTCAACACATGTATGCCTTTCAATGTGCCTCCTCTATTTCGTCTTTCTCTGTTTCTAGTGTTGTTAGCATCTTTTCTGCTTGCTCTTGCAGGGGATCCAACTGAGCCTATCTGGTCTGCCTTTCCTCCTGGATTGTATTTAACTTGGCTTACATATTCTTTATTTCCTGTGTGGCCTTCAGCCTCATGGGTATAGGAATTTCCTTTTGTCTTTGATTTAGATACTGGACTGGGATATTCAACTTTTCTTCTGTTTGATCCAAGTGTTGGATCCCTTCATCTTATGTCAATCTTGTCCAAAGTTGCGTGGTCCTTTCATAGAGCTATGTTATTTCCTTTATTTCCAGCGCAATCATGTATGTTTTTTATCTGGCATGTTTCTCCCTTTCAGATCATACTTTTGGAGGTGTGGTTGGTGTCATCTTCCCAAACAAATCTATTATCTCATGTTTATATTCCTCCATCATCTGAACTATCTTCTATAGATTTTCTTTTGCGCTGATTTATCTTGCTAGTGCACTCTCTAAAATTGTATGAAAGACTTCCTTAAGTCTTTTTTCCAATCTCTTTGTGCATCATTTTTCCTCTTCTCTTTCTAGTCGTACTTTTGTAAGAACGATCTCCAATACTTCCTTAGCTTCCCTGACTGTCTCCAGATTTGTTACATCCATCCTCGCCTTGGATTGTACTTCTTGTGCAACACTGACTTGTAACTTATAGAGGGATTTCATTGGTATATTATCTAATACCAATTCCATATATTCCATTTCCTTAAGTTGTTTATTCTCTAAGTCTTCGTCTATTCGCAGCATGTCTTTATTTAGGTTAAAACTCTCACTGGCCAATGTTATTATATGTATTGTTTTCTCCTCGTTCTGTGTTGATTGCTATTGTGTTGCACCTATTAGCGTTGAGAGTCACCCTTATATTGCTAGAGGATAATCCCAATATCCATTTGACTTAAATGAT
Organism: Picea engelmannii; assembly: GCA_009831015.1. NCBI lineage: Eukaryota > Viridiplantae > Streptophyta > Pinopsida > Pinales > Pinaceae > Picea > Picea engelmannii. The sequence continues at coordinate 732,352 of ML781704.1, read as the reverse complement.
TAAAACGAGTTATACTTGGTGGATCAACAAGAGAAGAGTAAAAGGGAGGGAAAGAAATTGCTTGCAATTGCATTCCATTGGGCATGGAGTCATAACATTCTACAGATAAAAGGAAATCATGCTGCCTACTAGACAAAAGGCTTATGCACGGATGGGTAGAATAATATAAGGTGAACAAAAAGAAGCATATCCACTTAACATAGATATTTTCTGAAAGATAGATAAAATAATGCTTGAACAATAATCAATGATTAACATGCAATTACTACAAATACTTTGCAGCTCATGAATCCATTGACCAAAGGAAGATTTTGATCTTCAAATTCTATAACTATTACTCAATAAAGATGATAAGAAAGAATCGAAACAAGATAAAAATGGTCTGGTATCACAACTTTCATGAATCTCTAATGGGAGCAATGCCTACAACACATGCCCTCGGGCTTACAAATACATAGATAAATTGCCCCTACAGCTCTCTCCAGCTCTCTCTAGTCATGAACTAAACCCTCTCTCCCCCATTAGGAAATAACATCCAAAATATGATTAGGAGGTCGAATCCCATCTCTTTCATTGGATTATGGGCCTTAGTGATAGGTGGCAACAGTCAAAGAGACAAAAATCCAACAAACTGCTAAATTTTAGGAAGTTGTTGGAAGCCATTAATAAATATGTTGCTAACTCACTGCATGAGGTTTTAATGGATATAAATATTAGGTACAGGTGTCCTTTAGCATCTACCTGGTCTTTGAGAATTCATTCCTCCTTGACAGGTAGGTAGCCTCCAAACCAGGCGGATTTATCAAACTGTTAGAGTTCGCAGCGCCTTTGACAACATGCACTGTGAACTGTCTTGTAGGTGATGTTTTTATCTTTTATCCAAACATATGAAATGGGTCAGGATGACTTTTTGTCAACAAGTCAAACACATCATGTTTTTCCTCCACACCAAATTTTAGAAGAACCCAGAACATGATTCGAAAGTTATGATTAAAACAAGACTTTGTTGTGTGCTAATTGCTACAAACTATCCCAAATTACCAGTTCGCAGCACCAATAAGTCTAGGCATTGCAAACTTCCCTGTAGTAGCTTGTTTTGACCAAATCAACTCAAAAAATGCCAAAACCATGCAAGAAGCCTTGAAAACCTCTGATAAACTTGCTACAACTTTTGAGTAATGAAAATAACTTTGGAGAAAATATAAAAGATGCTATGTTTATCTCAAAATCCAAAATCACCACTTAGTGTTGTAACTGCATGCAAAAACCAGGACAAAAATCGTATGGTTCAGTTCTTACAATCTATCCCTCCTTGTGGATTTTCTTTCTTTGTTGACTGTCCATAATTTTTGTCTTAAAAACCTCTTGTAACCTCTTATGACAGTTGTTATGTGAAATATAGAGTAAAACATGGATTTTAGGGTTTGATTACAGAGCTGACATATTAAGGGTTCACATGTCTGAAAAATTATACACAACAATGATATGGAGTGGATCAAATGCAAGTAGGAAAAAGGGGCAACAATTCAGTCTAAGTGAAAATGTAGACAAGCAAAAGAGACAAGTTTGTTTTAAACAAAGGGTTTGCAGCGCCCAACACCAGTTCACAGCGCTAATCTGCAGTGCAATTGAAACAGGCTTTATGAAGGACTAACAATATTTTTTACATCTGAGAGGGAACCTATAGCAACTGGATAAAACCCGGGCCTTAAACAGATTTCAAATTTGATAAGGGTTCGGTCAATCAAAAGACAGAGAATTCTTAGCGCCAGTCTACAACGCGCAATTTGTGTTGCAGGGTTATAATAGACAGTTCGCAACGCAGAATAAACAATGGGTTTACTTATTTGCAAAAGGACATTGTAGGATGACCTTGAGATAATAATCTTGACCAATGACCATGGTTTAGAACACCAAAACAATGGGTTTTAATACTGCAGAGGGTTAGCAGCGCATGCACATTTAACAATTTGCAGCACTAACACCAGTTCACAGCACCAAAAGTGGTATTATGTGATAGTTTGAAGCGCACTGTGATTTCATAGTACCCTTAACCAGTTTGCAACGCGTTATGTTTTAATGAAAATGGAGATGAATTTGATACCTTTCCTTCTTTACAAATGATGACAATCACCCTTATAACACTAAGAGTTGACAATGTATTTTGATCAACTTTAGACCCAAGGTTAAAATCAAGCACCTTGATTTATGGTGACAACCCCCTGCCCTCCTTTGAGCTGGCATGACCTCCCAGTCTAGGATTGATAAAGTCTTTGAGTCAAATGACTCATCAGGCTCCTGATGGAACCGATTTTACTTGACACAGGCCCTTCTCAATTCCTTAGCACCCACTATGTGGCACCTGTGGACCCTCTCCTTGTGCTTTTCAACTCTTATGCCAATGAACTTAGCTCTCGATGCTAGGATCCTCCCTTGATGTGACCTCGGACTGTGATCATGGGCCAACTCCCTTCGTGATCTCGCACTTTGGGACTTCCGTGAACTACTTTCTCTATTTTCCCGATTTCTGAATCGGTGAATGTTTCGGGACCAGATCTACAGTCCTCGTTCCTCCCACGATCAACGGTTGTGATCAAATTGCGAGTTCATACTTCGTGAGTCCTGCCTCCTCTCGACTCTACTTTTCCAACTTACAAATCAGTGATGCGTTGATCCTCTGCCATGCGTCCTTCCAGATCAATGGCCTGGATTGAGATTTCTCTACGCGACTTCGCGAAGATCCTTCGGTTGCTGTCGACAAAACTTCTGAATTTCCTTCTCCCAAACCTCTTGATCTTTTTCCACATGTCTCCTCCTTGATAGTGAGTGACTTCTTCGTCTTCAGGACTTTGGCAAGTCCTCGACTCCTTTGTGAACTTAGCACAATTTCTCTTTCAAGACTTAGACTGTTCTCGAAATTCCTTCTGCACTCCTTGCAGAGCTCTGTGTAGACTTCCTTCTATGACTTTTCTCGGCTTGAAAACCTCCAAGGCTTCAAGTTCCTCTACGAGCTCCTCTTGCCTTCTTGGCAGTTTCTCACCCTTCCTCCTGAGCTTATAAGATGATTTATCAACACCTTAGGCACACTCCTTACACTAGCTCAGTTCTTCGATGGCTTCTCCCTCGAATTTATGGAAAGGTTTAAGGCATCTCCTTTCCTTTGTTGTTGCACTTCTTGCAAATCCTTCCTTCACTAGAATGTTCAACAATTCTGGGATTCTTCTACACCCTCAATAGAGTAGTTCCTGGGTGTGCTCATGCAAGCTCGATTCCCTCCTGGCAAAGTATTCCAGAGTCTTCAATAAATATGTGTTGTGTCTCTCTCCACATAGTCCTTATTTTCAAGGGACTTAACCGCCTTGAAATTTCTCCCTGAGTTTGTAAATAAACATGGTGTGCCCTCTTGGAAACTTCTCTTCTAACTCCATCGAGTCCAGACATGCACTCCTTGCATGGGCTTATAGAGTCTTCCATCTCTGTCGCACACTCCTTGCACTTATCCTAGAGAACCAGACTTAATTTAGCACACTCTCTGATAGAAAACTGTATCTAACCATCCATCTACAACTCAAATGCATGTAAAATACATTCAAAACACAGTATCCATTACACAAAAATGTAAAATAGGAAAAACTGTCATTTTCTATTAATGGTGGAATGGCAATTTACAAAGGTGGAGTTTGAGCTACAACTGAGTCTCGGCTCTTTGTTTTTCTCCTCTAACCTATCTAAAATTGTCTAACAGTTCGCCACCTTACCTATTGTGGTCTAACCTATTGCGATCTATCCTCTTGTGGTATAACCTATACTTTTCTTACAATAAAAAGATTTATACAAGAGGAGCTCTGTGAGATTCCCTCGCAAGCTATCAAATGGTGTCAAATCAACATCCCTAAGGCTCATCGAAAGGCCAAATTACAATGATGGCAATTCTGCTCCAAATCGGATGCATATCTATTTTCCCATCAGCCTATTAATGGCGACCTTATCTCCAGCTTGTGTGAAAGAACGATTTGGATCTTCCATCTTGTCTTCAATTAATGCCTGGATCACGCCTTTGGTTTCTCAAGGAAAAAATGAGAGGGCGACGCCTCTCCTTCCTTGAATGTGCACCATGCATGAAATCTAGTTGGCGCGTGTTGAGATGGAGCGATGCTCTTGCATCATACTCCACAGTGGAAAAAATCATGAGCTCATGCTCATGATCTCCCCAACGTGGTTGAAATCCACCTGGATCCCAAACTTTCCTTTGGAGTTGTCTCTCAGCTCCTCTTCTTCGCCACTACTGTTGCTGCATCATCCTTGTTGCTCATGCAAGTCTTCTGTCATCCAACTTCCTCTCCCTGACCGATTCTGTTGTTGACCTCGACATCAGCTCTCTGATCTCCTCAATAGCCTCGTCCAGCTGCTCCATTGGATGGTTCTTTTGTTGCAGACTAACTCATTGCACTCGCTTCTTGTCGATGGGTGAATCACACTGATTTCCCAAGACATATTCTCCCTTTGTGGTCTTAGTTTTCCACTTTGCTGCAGTCTTCACCTCTGCAAGCTCCTCATCACTGAATTGTTGCTCAGCTACCACTTCTTCTGACATATTTTCTCTTGTTAGTCCTTCATCTTCTTCCAACTTAGCCTGTTGGATGTGCACACTTTGCACTACCACTCTCCTCTCAAGCGCTTCTAATTATTCACACAGACTAGCAAAGTCTATGATGTTTTCTCCCTCTTCTACTGTAATCTCTAGTGCTGTAGTCATCTCCTATTCAGCTTCTTGGCTGAAAACGTTGAGCGATTCTATTGAATTCTCTTCTCCTCCCATCGAGACAGACATCTGTATCTGTTATGTTTCCTCCATGATAGTCTCTGTTGGCTATCCTTCTATCGCCTCTGCTGCTACGAGGAAAACCTCTCTATGGCTAGGGTGAACCACAACAGACAGGAGTGACTGTAGAAATCAACTCAATTCCAACATATGCTATATAAACTAATGTGAAAAGGAGGTAATAAAGAGGCCTACCTCATCCAAACATTTGATGATGTCCACCATTGAGCACTTCGAACCAAAATTTTATACCTACAACAAGTTCTCAACAAACAATCAAAGCAAGCATATAGTGATAATATAACAGGTTAGCACATTAGATAGCATAATCCATTAATATTCAAAACAAACATGCCCATGGATCATAATGCATACATTTGCAAGATATCAATTGGACGGGAAAGGAGTATTTCTATCAATAAATGATCAGTAGAAGTGAAAACATTATAGACTTATGTATCAACACGGTTCAGAACCGAGAAACCGAGTTCCTTCCAACTGGCCCTCCACCACTTCAATCCTCCACAAAAGGCAAGCTCATATAAGGGAGACAAAGAGGTTCTCCATCAATAAGGGAAGAGATTGGGAGTTGAACACTGTGTTCAGACTTAAAGGACAAAGGGATGCAAAATCAATAATGAAGTAATAATTTCTCTAGAGTAACTTTTCTCTCAAAGTTGAATTCTATCTCCTTTTCCATAGCTCAGAACTGGCTTCTTTATAGCCTTAAAAATGCAACTAAAGGGATGAGTCAGAAAGTTTCTAGTATATGGAAGGCAAGGGATCAGAGATCTTCTGTCATGACATGGAAACCTGACATTTATTTTTTATTTTCTGGCACAAAATGTACATGGGCTGTAGTGGAGCAGCGAGCGTATACGCATGTTGTATAACTTGCAAGGTGTGTACAAGTGGAAAAATATTTTTTTTTTGTCTCTGGATTCATTAACCAGGGAAAGTAAATCTGCATAGGGAAATGGAATAAGGCCCTCTCTTCAAGATTGCACAGGGTGAGGCAAATCGTGTTCTAACAGATGCCCCCTAATGTGTGAGGTTAGAGGAGTATCTTTAATGGCTACAATACATTATAAATAACCCAGAAGTAGAGTGGTAAAGAACCAACTGGACAAACTCAATTGCTCATTACAGTTTGTACTGACTTTTCATACATGGCTTCCAAGAATACATTGGAGATCCATGTGAAAAATATACCAAAAAAGTGTCCATGGCCATAAAATAGGCAAATACAAATGCGGTTACATGCCAATAGTTGTCATAGTCACGAACAAGGCCCAGTAAAACTAGTCTCAAAATAAATATGAAGATATTTGTATACCATGGAGTACAATCTGATCTCCCATGATCACTGAAGTCATATAGGAACTGGTCCAATGAAAAGGAAGCAACAACTCAGGAAAGTTGTGGCCACATAATGATGTCTTCAAGTCTTCTATACAATCCGCCAAAGGTGCAAGTCTACATCATGTAAATAAATGAGTTGAGGTCTAACATAATGATACATTGTTTGATTACCGGTCATTGATGTATATCATTAACAAACGCGAGACATACTACCGATAATGAAAGTAGGTATCAAGGCACCGAGTACATTCTTGAAAGTGTGAATAGAGTAGTTGGTGTCGAACACCTGAAGAATCCATCGATCAGGAGACATTGATGTATTCCCAATTGTCGATGGCAAGAGAGCCTACCACTAATGACTGCAAAACTCAAGGTACTCATAAGACTATAGATATCATTTCCAGATAATGAGTTGATGTCAATGGAAAGAGAAAAATTGAAAGGAGAGCATTGAGGCATCTCTCATCAGTCAGCATGAGGTATAAAGCAGGAGCTTCATGATTTTGTGGGAATCGAACGAAGAACAAGTTCACGAACCAATGAACCTATGAATCTTTTGGGTGTGTCAAGTGCAAGTGATACATGAAAAAAACCCTCTAAATAACAACCAATGATGAAAACTTCTGACAAAGGCAAGGAGACCACCAATAAGGCTAATGGCATCCAAGACACTGCATGAATCCCAATGTGTGAATAGATGTCTTGTCGTCAAACATAAGGGAAACCACCCAGTCAACGACCAATGATGAAATATCGACTACTGGGTTCAAGGTTACCTACCAATGATGAAAGTAGGACAAGGGTGCATGATAGGACTAAAGTATCATGTGATTCTAAGACAAACTCAGGGTATGGTTGTTACACATGAAATTTTCACACCTAGGTACCTCACCCTAAGTGTCGTAAAGTGTCATATAAGTGTCTCATACACTTTGACACCATGGAATACCCTTTGTCACAATCCCTAGTCAATATGGAGGAGGGATATATTACATGAAGGCCAAAATACCAAGTACACATGAATTATTATTAATATTCATGGAAAATAAATTGATTAAGTGTGAGAACCAAGTGCACATGAATTATTATTAATATTCATGAAAAAGAAAGTAATTAAGTGTGAGAATCCACCTCACATTTGGTATCCTACTTTTTAGGGAAGGTTGAGGATCTCAAGGATGGTTGAAATATTTCCTCCTTAAAGTCTTTGAGAGATATTTCCTCCCCAAAATCCTTAAGAGATATTTTCTCCCTAAATATCGTAGAGATCCCTTTCTTAGTGGATCTTATGAGAGATCCTCTCCATGGTGGTTAAGCCTCCAAATCCTATATAATGAGGGCTTTCCATGGAAGAGGAGGAGATGGAGATTGAGAATTATACCAAACTTATGATCTCATAAGTGAGGCACCATTGAAGCATAGTCAGTCTAGATTACTTGAGCAAAGGGGTTGGACAAAGAGAACTGGAAGAAGTTGTTGCACCTTCATCAATTTTGGTCTGTAAGTACTCTTCCTTTGTTCTCATTAATATACATACATGCTTGGCCTGTTTCTTTCAAGTTTATGTGTGTTCCACATGAACTTGTCTTCACTAGATAGATCTGTATTTGAGCTAATATCAATAGAATAGGAAGCTCGTTGTATCTTGTTTGTTCTACAGGACCTATCGAGGAGCTTGGGATTGAAGCTCAACTTGGAACCATGCCTTTGTCCTCTGCATCTGATAAATCTGCTCCCCCTGGAACCATGCCTCTATCCTCTACATCTGATAAATCTGCTCCCCCTGGAACCATGTCTCTGTCCTCTTAATCTGATAAATCTCTCCCCCTTTGTCATCAATGGCAAAGGTATCTTTCCATCCGGGGCTGCTCCCCCTGACAGACTATCCTCTTATGGTGCTTCCTCGTGTACATCTAAGACATATAAGATAAGAATTCAAAAAGTATTCAAAAAGCATTCATTTTTGGAGTAGAAATAACTCCAAGTCTTTGGCGAAGATATTCAAAGGCTTCCCGTGGAAGTGGTTTTGTAAAGATGTCTGCCACTTGTTCTTTTGTGCCCACATACTCAACTTTGATGTTCTTTTCTGCAACATGTTCCTGTAGAAAGTGATACTTGATTGGAATGTGCTTCATCTTGCAGTGCATCACCGGGTTTTTTGAGATATTGATGGCACTTGTATTATCACAATATGTTGGAATGGGCTCATCATACTCAACCTGTATATCTGTCAAAGTTTGTTTCATCCAAAGAACTTGTGTACAACATGCTGTTGCTGCAATATACTCTGCCTCGGCTGTAGATAGAGATACCGATGATTGTTTCTTTCTTAGCCATGATACCAAACACTCACCTAAGTAGAACGCTGCTCCACTGGTGCTTCGTCGATCATCAATACAACCTGCCCAATCTGCATCTGTGTAGGCAATAAGTGATAGATCTTTTCCTTTTGGATACCATAATACAAACTCTTATGTTCCTTTGAGATATCTGAAGATCCTCTTTACTGCTAATACATGTGATTCCTTTGGTGCTTCTTGAAATCGTGCCACCTATCCAACTGCCTGCATTACATCTGGTCTGGATGCTATCACATATAGTAGGCTTCCAATCATTGACCTATATTGCCTCTGATCTATAGACTTCGAATCATCATCTTTGCTCAACTTACAACTGGTTTTCATGGGAGTGATAACTGGTTTGCAATCTTCCATTCAGAACCTCTTTAGCACTTCTCTGATATACTTGGTTTGAGAAATAAAAATTCCTTGGTTGCTTTGATGTATTCGAGGTCCAAAAAATAAGGATAGTTCTCCAAGTAATGACATTTCAAATTCATTCTACATGTCTTTTGCAAATTTTTGGCTTAACCAGTCATCATCACTACCAAAAATAATATCATCAACATAAACTTCAATTAATAAAACATTACCTTGACTTACCTTGATGTAGAGGTTGTTGTCTGCACTTCCTTTTCTGAACCCTGCCTGCTGCAGATACTTATCCAGTCTAGAGTACCATGCTCTAGGAGCCTGTTTTAGACCATACAAGGACTTCTTTAATTTACACA
>ML781704.1:697484-717669 GCA_009831015.1 Picea engelmannii | reverse complement strand
CCCATCAAACAAACTTGGGTCCATTACCCAAACCCGGGGTCTCCAACTTCTCATGGCCATAACTCTCTAACCGTGAGGAATTATGTGATGTTCCACATACCACCGGAAATGACATGACAAGAACTATCCATCTAGGATATTTTATCTGACAAATTATCTTTCCTTCATCTCATTATTCCATAATTAAGCATGGGTTCTCTTACTCCACAAAGCGTCTTCCCGTGAGGGCTTTCACCATAAGGGGACCACTTTGGAGTTCATCCATATTTACTACTTATCAACCATGACAAAACAATAATGAGTCATATTTACATCAAGCAATATTGGGTTCATTACTCAAACCTTTGTGCTACGGGCGTTTCTTCAAGGGTTGACATCAATGACAACCAACCTTAATCAACATTGAATGCATTCTTGCTTTTGGGTCGTGAAACTAGCTTGCATTTGAAGTAGCGGAATTGCATGTTTTTTTACATTTTGGGACATTGTGCATTTAGAATGATGAATGTTTTCTCCTTCTCGTAGCATAGCTTTCATCGAAATGAAAAGATTGCATCTTCATCTCTTTGCATAACTTTGGAGTCGGTCAAAACACCATATTGTCCACGCCACTTTCCTTTTGAGTAACAACAGCCTTAAAAATCAAGCGCTAAACTAAAATTGATTAGACATTTTTACATGTTTTGGTAGCAAACCTACATTAGATTAGTTGTAGGGATTTGGAATAGTTGTGAAAGATAACTTTCCAAAGCTACAAACAAACATAGGATCTTGTGTTAGGGAGCAGTGAAATCCAATTGCTGCATTTTGTCATAGGAAGCCCTTCTCACACAAGGGTCAATCACAAGGTCGCATTAAGACTGGCAGAGTTACTCACCATGCTTTGTTGGTCTTGGTGTAGATATTGCATGTATTATGGGGGTCCCTTGAAGGTATACCCACAATGATGAGTGGAAGCCTTTCAAGTTGATTTTAGGCTAGATACCCTGCCCTTGCGCGTGGATTGGACTGTCGATTGTTTCCCCAGGCATCACTATTGTAGTTGGTAACCTTAGTGCCCTATCTCTTTAGGGTATTTACACAAGGTGACTGTGGAGGGGAAAGTCTTCACGGTACCTGAAATCGACGTTGGCTAGACTCACTCGGGATCCTTGGAGGCTATACCCACGATTATGTGTGGGAGCTTGCACCAGAGTGTAAGTCCATTAAGCAGGTCGTCAATGTAACTTTTCCACCAGCTCTATATCAACCCCTTCTTACTTGTTTCCCACGATGTTAGATTTCATCACAAACTAGTGTTCTCACTGTGAGAAGGTTTTGTTTGCATGCTTACTTACTAGATTTTTAGCGTGTGCTATTTTTTCTCCCTAGCAGAATCTAGGTTGGATCTTTATTTTAATGGCGTCAATTCCCGAAACTACTAATGGAGCAACTCCTGCTCCAGGAGAACCCTTTGTTTTTCCTTCTTACAGAAATGTTGGTCCTCCTTACATCGCTACTTTGAGCCTTCCAGGTCTCACAATTCGGTTACCGGTATGGTTGTTTTCCACTACGGTGATCTCGAATGAAGGTGCTTCAGATCTAAGCACACCACCCACACATCAACCTCATGTCAACATTTCTCCTTCTTCACCCATCAGGTCTCCTTCCATTTCTCCTTCTTCGCCTAGTGAAAGCTCTCAAGAAAGTAGCCAGATTGATAAGAAGAAGAAGAAACGAAAAGGGAAGAAGAAGAAGAAGAACCAAAAAGGGACCAAGCCTCCAACTACATCAAATGTTGGATCCAAGCAACCAGCTACCGTTAATAGTTATGGGAGTGTTGATGAGGTCGATAAGATTAAAATGAACAATATGAAACCCAAATTCCCTTGCAGTCTTTGTAAGGGTAACCACTTTCTGATGGATTGCCCTGGTATTCCCAAGGTTTTAGAAATGTGGTCTTCCACATCATCGGACTCTGTTGGTCATGTTGGTGATGCCCCGTCAACTAGTGACATTAAGGTTGGTAAGAAGAAGATAACTGTCAAATTCCCTTGCATGTTATGCAAAGGTTATCATTATTCTCACCTTTGTCCTCGTATGGATGAGGCTTCTTCTCTTTTTGAAAAACTTCAACTTCCAAAAGGTTATCGTAATCTTTTTCCCAACCCATCGTTAGTTGATGGACTGGTCAATCTGGTTCCATCCCTGATCAATCTGGTTGATCCAATGGTCAATCTAGTTTCATCCTCGATTGAACCACTAACCAAAGTAGCTAATCCAGTTCCATCATTGGTTAGCCCCACTCTTCATCTATAGAGTGAACCCAAAGTGATTGATCTAGTTCCTTCCTCGGACAGTCCCACCCTTCACCCAAAGAGTGTCTAAGTGGTCAACCAGACTCCGCCATCGGTCGATCCCACTCCTCCATTGAGAAGTGTCAAAGTGGTTTCTTAGGTGACTTCATCGGTCAATCCCACTCCTCCTCTGACGAGTGCCAAAGTGGTTGCTTTGATTACGTCATCAGTCAATCCCACTCTTCCTCTAATGAGTGCCAAAGTGGTTGCTCCTATTTCATCATCGGTCAATCCCACTCTTCCTCTGACGTGTGAAAAATTGGTTGCTCTGGTTAGATCATCGGTCAATCCCACTCTTCCTCTTGAAGAGTGCCAAGGTGGTCGATCTAATCTCATCATCGATCGATCCTACTCTCCCGCTAGAGAGTAAACCCAATTATGCCCATTTTTTTCTCGTTGAAACAACATCTACTGTGCCGGGGGGCATTCCTCCTTCTCCTGCAAAAACCCCTCCAAGTAATGAGGCCATCCTTTTTTACTGGGGTGTGCTGACTAAACCTCGTCTCCCCTCTCACATTCCTTTTAAGATTCCAGTTCAGGTTTGTGGTCAAGACATTCCTCATATGCTGATAGATGAAGGTTCGTCCGTTAGTATTTTGTCCTCTATTGATTAGCAAGATTTGGGTTATCCTAAGATTGTGTCGATTACCTAGACTATGTTCGCTTTCAACAAAAGAACCAGTCACCCTTTAGGGATCCTTCCTTAGTTTCAGGTAACTTTGGGAGGGAAAACAGTCTTTATTGATGTTATGGTAGTCCAAGACCCCTTGGATTTCGATTTACTCCTTGGGAGAAATTATGTCTATGCCATGAAAGCTATTGTGTCCAATCTCTTTCATGTAATATATTTCCCTCACAATGGAAGAATTGTGGCTATTGATCAAATTTCATGTGTTAGTCCTAACTTGAGTACCAACCCAATGACCTCCCTAAACGGGTCTTATCAGCAGTTGGTATCACCCCCACCACAGGTCAATTATGTAGCATTGTCTCCCATGCCTTCAGCTATCGATGAAGATGACTTGGATCCGGTAGTTGACATGGTGATATCTTCAGTAGGGCTTTTGGAACCTGATCTCCTTATCCCAATCATAGACCTCAACATGTGTTCCTTCCAGAGCATTCTTCTTCCATCTAGTGAAGATCTCTTGGAAGCCATGACCGAGTTTTGTCCCTTGACATGGTGTCCTTCCATAGCATTATCCTCTTGGAAGCCTTGATCAAGAAGAGTTCACGAGCATAGTTTCTCCTCTCTGTAGCAAGATCGTTAAAAAATGAAACAGAAGTCACGAGCATATTTTCTCTTCTTTGTGGCAAGCTCGTTAAAAGATGAAACAAAAGCCATGACATAGTTTTTTTTTCTGTAGCAAGCTCGTTAAAAAATGAAATGGAAATCTAGGGATTGAACCTGGAGCCTTGAGCATAGTTCTTTTCCTGTGTCAAGATCGTTAAAAAATGAACCAGTCAACTCTCCTGTCAGTTCGAGTCTTTTTCCAGATCTCGTAGATGTCGAGTCGAGTCGTTCGTTAGATCTCATATTTGAACCTTATTTTCATCCACCTGTATCCTTTTTCTCCATCTAGTACAGAAATTGGTGACAACCTCAAAGTCGGTGAATGAATTGAAGATTTGGGGGGCATGTCTCCATCCTTTGATGATCATTCCTCCATCCTTTGATGATCATTTTGGAGTTAAGCCACTAGCTTTCAAGCTGGGGGAAGAGTACCGAGCTTAGTATTTGTTCTTTTTAGTGCTTGAAAAAACATGAGAATGTAACCAAGTAGACTTTTATCACTTTTTCGGACTCGTAAAGGTTATACGAAAAAGGAACCCCCTGGAGTCTTCTTTAAACTCTTTTCAGACTCTCTAAACGTGAAAATATTGTCGAGTGATCTTGCTTTCTTTCCCACTCATTAAAAGGTTTGAAAGGGCGTCTTTCGAGTGATAATTTATCTCTTTTTCGGCCTCATGAGACTAACATTATGAAAAAGGACAACATTGGAGTCATCTTTAAGTTGTTTTCAGACTCTCTAAATATGAAAAACCACTGAGTTTACCTTCTTTGGACTCATTAAACAATCATACATCGAAGGGCCTATACGGGACCGAACCCCTACTTCTTCCAGTTTGTTAAACAAAGGAAGAGGGACTTACTGAAAGTGAGTTATATCGAGCATGTGTTACCCTCCTCGAGCTCGTTAAACCAAAAATAGGTACTTGTCTATTTGTATGGGGGAAAAAATTGAAGGAAGCAAGCCAAGCAGTTTTTGAGAACATTACTAGTAATCCTTACAGTCTCCCTTGAACATGACATTTTTTCTTTGCATACATTTTAATCCACTAAACCTCTGCACTGAACCAATCCTTTGAGTTTCCTAACTCCTTTGGGTCACTCGACGTAAAGTCACAACATCCATTGCATTATCAAGTTTTGGTCCATGTCAAGTTTTTGTTGTTACGCCTCAGTGTTCAAGGGAAGTACCTGCTTTAAGAGTCAGCCATCACAAATATCTTGTTTCAATACCCATGTCAGTCCATGTTTATTTGATCTACCAATTACATCTCTGTGACTATTTCGTGTCTTTGATGGGGGATACATTAAGGCCCTCCCTCGATGAGTCTATTCCTATTGACTTCAGCACATTATCCATGAGCTAGACCTAGAAACCAGTTAGTACCTTGGGACCTGCATGCCTCAATGGCAGGCCTCCTCTCATCCGACAGTGGGTTTACATCATTGACCTCTGATCGAATGATTCCACGGATGTTTGACTTCATCTCATCCATTTACATTCATTGGAATGTACTAGAGTGCCTTGGGAATCATTGACATCAATGGTGATTTCCCTCACGCTTGTTAACGACTTACATCATTGACCGGTAATCAAGTGGTTACGACCATGTTCGACATCAGGACATCTATTCACATGGTTAGAATCATATTGCATCGGGATCGATAAGAAGACCCTGGGTTGAGTGATCACTCTGATATATACTTTGCCTAGGATGCGATGGATTTTCTTTTGAATATTGACACATATACTATTACATAGATCCACTTTGTATTGGTTCATGGCTATGTCTTGTCGTCTCGTAGATCCACTATGTATTTTTCGTGGCTACAATCAGTTCCTGTCATGGAAGTGTAGATCCACATTGTATATTTGGTGGCTATTGTTGTTGGGAAAAACACCCTACAGACTAGCAAACTAGGGTCAGACTTGCATGCAGATTTTGACCGAAAAGAAACCACTTTTTTACCTACAACCCAAGATTTAAACCCCTCTTTCACAGTAAATGCATGGAAAAGGACCACCAACCTTATTACCGGCGTTTGATGTAGATCCTCCGTTACGCTTTGATCACTTTCTTGCGCTGCTCCTTCCATAGATGACTTGCACTCAAGACAAATAACAACTATGCATGCATGCTACTTCTATACTCAAGGGTTAGAAATCAAGCATAAATTAATCAAACCATAGACAATTCATGCATTGGGACGGGAAAAGTATTCTTTTATTACTGAAAGTGAATCAACTTACAAAAAAGCTGAGACTGGCCACCGCTCCTTGAACCTGATCCTTGGCTCCTCTTCTTCTATCCTTCAACTGCTTTGCGTTAAATCTCCTTTGGCATGAGGAAAGGCTAAAGGGTTGGAACAATGGATTATGTAAATGGGCAGAGTTTCTTCGCTATATTTTTTCCTCCTCCAAATGGTACCCCTACCCCTTCTTTTATAGGCTAGAAGGAGCTAGGGTTTTGGACGAACCCTCGGCCATGCATGGCCGAGAGTTTCAGTTAACTGACCCATAGCTTTTTGTTCCATCGGCAACATTCCTTTTTTCATGCTTTGCTAGGTACACGCGGGATGTTGTGAGTCAGCTAGCATGCACACGCGTGCAGTAATGGGTTAGGGCGCGTGGGCCTTGACACAAGAGGATTTTCAAAGAGTTGTTCAACAGAGTTTTGGTAAAGAAGGGATATGAGTTGGCCTGATGCCAGGTAAGCATGTGTGGTGCAATTTAGGGTTATAACAGATGCCCCCTAATGTGTGAGGTTAGAAGAGCATCTGATGGCCGAAATACATTACCAATCTTTACTGATGTGCCGAACGATTGAGCCCAAGGATCAAGAACCAGGAGGCGTCGTCTGCAAAATAACAAATGTCTCACCGAGGCGAGCATACCCATGCTCGGGATAAAATAGAACCATGGCTACCAATCAAATACACTGTAGATCCATGTCAAATAACTATAAAGAGTAGCCGTGAACAATACACAACGGAGCTACATCTTGAAATTAGAAAGATATACATATAGAGTATCCATCTTCCAGAAGCTGAGTCGGCCCGATGGCAGGACTTCAGAGCTCGAGCAACAACTTCAAAATCTTCTAAAACTCGGGTAGGAGTGTAATATGAGTGTACGACTGCACTACCTAGAGGTCTTTGATGGCTCGTCGGTTATGGACTTGATAATCTTGATGATCGGACTGAAGGCTTCAGTGATTTCGAACAAGGACTTGATTGGACATTCAGGATGGTCGGGTATGCGGACAAGAGACATATTGCAGAGGGGCCGACTCGGGCTTAGTGACAAACTTCCCTTGGACAATAGCATGACAAGTGATAAGACTCAGGCATCATATATGTTAATCATAAGTCTATGAAGTAGGAGGCAACACAAACTCTCCATATGTTTGGAAGAATAACCAAACGGTGGAGGACACAACTCTATATAGCGAGAAAATCTTCCTAAGGTTGTACTACATCCCATAGTCTGATGATCAAACGGACAGATGTGCTTTATCCAAGGGCGACTCATTATGCTGCCAATAAAGAAAATACTTTTCCCATCCTCTTTTTGGGGTATATTTGATTTTTTTTGTTCTTTTTGATAATTTTGGAAAAAGAATAAAGGAATATTACGTTACAATGGAGGAACGAGTACTGCAAACATACAAGCTCAAGGCACAAGGACAAGACTGATGTTCTGGTAAAATGATACTCGGGAAAAATCCTTTGGCGGCCAAAGGTGTTAAGACGCAGAAGCAAACTGTCACAAGGCTGGTGGATAAGGTATGCAAATGTGGTTGATAGAACACACAATGGTAACATCCTTCGATGTAAGTTTAACGAGCCCAAAGAAGGTAAGCTTGGTGGTTTTTCATATTTAGAGAGTCTGAAAAAGCATAAAAGGAGACTCCACTGGGGTACCTTTTTCGACAATAGTCTAGTCGGTTCGAAAAAGGGATAAACTAGCACCGATTAGACGTCAATTCAAAACCATTTTAACGAGTGTGACAAGGACAATATCACTCGATTATTTTTTCACTTTTAAGGAGTCTGGAAAAAGATTAACTATGGACTCCGTCAGGAATATTTTTCTGAACCAATTTAACGAGTGTGAAAGAATAAGGTCACTCGGTGATCTTTTCAATTTTAGGGAGTCTGAAAAGAGCTTAACTATGGACTCTGTGGGGGTTTCTTTTTTGTAAATTTAGTCCCTCAGGCCCGAAAAAGGAATAAAATTATACCTGAGAGTACTCTTCTAAAGAATGGGAATTTGATAGAGTATACCTTTGTTCATACAGTTGACCGTCCGGACCGAAAAAGGGATAAACTACCGCCGGACAGACATGACTTCAAATTTCAGTTTAACGAGCGTGAAAGGTCACAAGATCGCTCGACAACCTTTTCATTTTTAGAGGGTCTGAAAAGGGCTTAAAAGGAGACCCGTTATTTTTTGGGAGTCCTGCAGGTGAGACAAAGAGTGAAAAAGACTCATGCAAATGAGGCTCAAACTCATATTCAGGAAAGACTACACGGACTCCCGAGCCTACAGTGGTTTTAGAAACGACATGGACACCATAATGCAACCAGGACCTACCTAGGGCATCCATGTTCTGGTAAGCTCTACCACCAAGTTGCGACACTTATAGAGCAGATATGACGGTTCTGTGTCACAACCGGATGGGATTGATCCTATAGTAGAAGAAAAAGACAATGAGATGCAAAAGTTGGGGTGGTAACCTAACCTATATGCTCAAGTTGAAAAATAAATAAAAATTATGGACCGTCAATATTTTCTCAAAACTCAAAAAAAAAATGTCCCAATACCTGATCAAATCCCTCCCATATAACTCATGGATCACTCTAAATGGTTTTTGGTATAAAGAAAATGATAAGGGAGGCCAAAAAAGTGACAAAAAGAGGCCAAAAAGTCTATAAATAGAAGCTGGCAGCTCATTATCACCATTGCTGATTTGGAAATTGACTCTGGAGCCAAAAGATCCCCTTTGCCAAAAATAGTGATTCCGGGAGCTACAGTGGACGAAACGAACTTCTTCTTGGACCAAGTAAGTACAAACTCCCTTATCTAGTTATTCAATACTTCAATTTCGTTATTTGGTTTATTTTTTGGGTGGGCGTCAACCTTAAAAAGGTTGGCCCTAGGTACACGCGGGTTGTCTCTGGACAGGCCGCGTGTACACTCGGGCAGAGTAAAGTCTGCCCGTATGTACATGCGACTGTCACCTCTATAGCCCGCGTGTACCCCCCTTTTATGATGAAAAAACAAACTAAAAGGAAGTATTGACCCTCCTTTACCTTGTTGTGTTGGCAGGATGTATGTCCAGTGGAGGGAAAGGGAGCACGAGGCAATCAATGAGTTGGTTGATGCAGATCCAAATGTTGTGGCCGTGTTAATGCAATGCGGTTTACTCAAATTATTTCTATGTCTGTTTATGCATGCACAACCAAGGCTACTGAATGCCTTGATTGACTACTGGCATCCTAATGCAAAGGCATTTATGTTAGAGGGGCAATCATTGGTGCCCACCACCAAGGATATTTACTTTCTGACTGGCCTCTCAAGGAGAGGGGAACCAGTCAACTTCCAGACTTTTCCTATGGGGCCGAGCAAGATCTCAGAATTGATATCTGAGCACTATGAGGCTGGGACTGACCATGTGGGCTCCTAGGTACCCATTAGCAAGATTACTAACTTAGCGCTGCAGACTATCTTGTTGCTGATTGGGCGGATTACTGGCTCAGCAGCCGTGCATCAGGCTTTGCGTGCACAGATGAACTGTGCCATCCAGTGCATGAATGCACAATTTTTTGACTAGAGTACCACACTGCTCGAGTGCATGAAGAGGCAATTGACAGATTGTCGACAGTGGACACAGAGGAACTTCGGGTTCGAGACCATCTTGTGTTCGTTCTTTTTTGAGAGAGTTCCGAGTTTCAGTCCTCGGGTTGTAGTACGAGGACATTAGGCCTCTTTCCCTGCAGTGTGTAGATGGGCAGTATTACTACCACGACAGGGTGGTGGAAGGACTGTTGAGTCCTTCGATGATGATTTCTTTGCTTGGTTGTCATGACAGATCCCTGTTATCGAGGACTACCCRTATGCAGGGATAGATTTCTCTAGAGATCCTGAGATACCCGTGCCTCCTGGTGAGGAGCGAGGGGAGATGGGTAAGTCTCCACCTTTGTAGTTTTTTTGTTTGCATATGTAATTTTTATGTCTTTTTGTTATATATATCATTTTTTTGTATGCCAGATTATTTGACGGGTAAACGTTTGTTGCATGCAGATGTGGGACCCGTGCGACCTGCCGACTATGCACGGAATAGGCGTCGTCCACGGCCAGAAGCCACGACTACCACCGCTGGGGGAGCAACAGTAGCAGGGAAACTCCCAGTCGGAGAGGTCGAGAGGGTCCTTAGACGAATTGAGCGGAACTTTACTGCGCTCACTCGCACAGTCCCGATGGCAGAGATAGAGGACCTGCCGCCATCCATGCAGCCTCATGTTGTGGGGGCACCTCGGACATGGGTCTGATTGTTTACCCATTTAGCCCGTGTTGTGGATGATTATAAAAGGGCCCATAGGCTCTGAACAGACTTAGATTTTTTATGTGCCACAAGCACCTACTTGTATATATATTTTTTGAGGGCATAAACACGGTGACTCGTTACCATTCCCATTTTTGAGGCGCTTGCGTCCATCTATGTCCTCTGGTTATTTTATGATGTTTATATATGGTTTTTATCTTTTTTGTGTCTTATGGATTCTGTGTGCAAAAATGTATTTACATGTTTATGTCCATGTTCTTTTATATGTGGGCAAGATCCCAATATAAAATTTGATTAGCTAGAGTATCTGTAATTTGGTTTAATCTCCTAGGAACATGAAAATATGTAATATAATCAAAGTTTTGTTCTAAGAGACGTACCCTAAGGAATCATTGGTGTAAAGTTGGATCATGAACCCGATATACTCTGTTTAGTTGYGACACAACCAGTTGAGCATCGAGATAGACCCGGAGATGACAGATACCCAATGACAAGGTGTCACGAAGCAACTCAATAACTACACTATACTCGGCAACATTATTTGTGGTGTCACCTAAGCATATACCTCTGGAAGATAACAACTGACCCTGAGGTGTAAAGATTACCTAGGCTGCGGAGGCAAGCCTCCGCGTTTGTCGACTAGCACTGTCTGCATACCCAACGAACACCTTGGACTCACTTGACATCTGCCATATTGACGAAAGATAACATCAATGACACATCCATAACACTTTAAAAGAAACTTAAAAAGTAATAGTACAAAGACTATACATATGTTACAAAAAGTTACCCACAGTGACCTGTCTATGAGTAATACTTCTTGAGGTAGAGCCCATTTCTAGGCTCTGCCAAAGCATTCCCTTCAAAATCAACCAAACGATAAGCTCCCTTTTTTAATACCTCTTTTAAAATGAAGGGTTTGAACCACATAGGTTTAAACTTTCCTGCCCCCAGGGGGTCCTTGTCTTGGTCGTAGACCAAGACAAGGTCGCCTTCAGAGAAAATCCGAGGACGAACGGACCTATCATATTGACACTTGACCTTATGTTTGTGAGCCTCGTTGGCCAGGGCCACATCACGACGTTGCTCAAGGTGTACTAACCGTTCTTCAAGCGGAGAAGTGTCTGACAATAACTGTACTGCCAATTTCAGAGATGGGATTTGACATTCGATGGGCAAGACTGCCTCCAACCCATAAACGAGTTGAAAAGGTGAGAAACTGGTTGCAGTCTTAATAGATGTTTGGTAAGCCCATAATGCCGAGTATAACATCAAATGCCAATTTGACTTGGCTGAGTTGATAGTTCGTTGTAGAATAGTCTTAAGAGTCTTGTTTATAGCTTCCACCTGCCCATTGGCTTGGGGGTAGTAAGGTGATGAATGTTCCTGCCGTAACCCAAGCTGTGATGTTAATTCGGTCATCATTTGGTTCTGAAAGTGACTGCCATGGTTAATGACAATCTCTCTCGGGATGCCGAACCTTTCTATGATCTGGTTGAATAAGAAGAGAGTTGCAGTCTCTCCATCATCTTTAAACGTTGGCATAGCTTCGACCCACTTAGTGAAGTAGTCGACAACTACGATGATATAGCGGTGCCCCCTTACTAACGGGGGGTTGCATGTAGTGTAATCAATCCCCCACTTAGTGAAGGGACCAACTGTGATGACAGGAAACATAGGAGCGGGATGTGCCCTCATCTTTCGAGAGAAGACTTGGCACGGATGGCACTTCTTGACCGACTCGATACAATCTTTGATAAGTGTTGGCCAGAAGTAATCTGCTCGTAGAATCTTTTGGGTTGTTTCCAACCCAGATAAATGACCACCACAAGCTCTAGTATGGAAATCGTTGAGCACTATGATGGCCTCCTCATGAGTGAGAGATCGAAGCAAGATGAAGTCTACACCTCTCCGATACAACATATCATCGAGTATGAGATAATTCTTAGCCTGATGGCGTATCCACCGATGCTCATCACGAGAAGCAGAGGTGGGGCACTTCAAAGTCTGGAGATAGATAAGTATATCTCCGTACCAAGGGTCTGAAGATGTAATAAAAAACATATCCCCATGGATAGGCGATTCCTCAAGCACAACGTCACCTGACTCAACCGGAAGTTCTGAAATAAGCTCTGCAAAGACCAATGACTTCTTGGACTTTGTTGAAACAAAGTCTAAGTCAAATTCTTGGAGGATGACTATCCATCTACTGATTTTTTCGCCTATAATTCGTCGTGTCAACATGTACTTGAATGGATTCACGACAGCAACAACGGTGGTCTTGTGAAAGAGAACATAGTGACGGAACCGTTGAACAACATGAACTGCTGCCAACGCAAGTTTTTTGATATGAGAATAATTGAGTTCCGGTCCTATAAGGCCTCGGCTCAGGTAATAGATCACGTATTCTGAAAATGAATTGTCTTCCTGGACTAAAACCATGCCTATAGTTGACTCTGCGACGACCAGATATAATAAGAAATATTTATTATAGTTAGGTGGCCGTAGCAGAGGTGCGGTTGTGAGGGCGTGTTTTAATGCGTCGAAAGAGCATTGAGCAGCTTCATCCCAGAAAAAAGGAACGTCTTTCTTTAGTAAACACATAAAGCCCTTGGTGATTTCGGCATAGTTGGCGATGAAGCATCGTAAGAAGTTTGCCTTGCCTTGTAGACTCTGAAGTTGTAAGATTGTGCGTGGGGGGGGCAACTGAATTATTGCCTCCACCTTAAGAGGGTCGACCATGATCCCTGTTGTTGATACGATGAAACCTAACAAACGTCCTAACGTTACGCAGAAGCTACACTTGTTTGGATTCAAGCGAATCCTGAAGT
Source organism: Picea engelmannii (assembly GCA_009831015.1). NCBI lineage: Eukaryota > Viridiplantae > Streptophyta > Pinopsida > Pinales > Pinaceae > Picea > Picea engelmannii. The sequence continues at coordinate 704,642 of ML781704.1, read as the reverse complement.
AGCGACAGCGTTCGAATATTAGTCTAAGGTGAGTGGGATGATCCGTTCACTTGCGAGAGCGTGATGCTAAATCATCTAGATAGGCCTCGACTATATTCTTGAGGTCATGAAATGAAAAATACATGGCCCGCTGGAATGTGGCTCCAGCATTTTTAAGGCCAAAAGGCATCTTACGATAAGTGAATGTACCCCACGGAAAAATGAATGTCATTTTGTGTTGGTCTTCAGGTTTGATTTGGATTTGATTATATCCCGAAAAACCATCCATGAACGAAAAGGCTTCACAATCGACACATTCATCAATGATATGGTGAATGAATGGTGTTGGAAAATTATCTTTGGGACATGCCTTGTTCAAATCACGGAAATTGGTACATACACGAATTGTGCCTTGTTTTTTATTGACCGGCACAGGGTTTGACACCCATTGAGTCAAATGAATAGGATAAATGAAACCTGCCTTTAGCAATTTCTCAACCTCAATCTTGATGGCTACTTCTTTCTTAGGATTGACTGGACGAAGTTTTTGTCGAATAGGCTTGGCATCAGGATATGTTGTGATTTCATGTTCAACTATTTTCAGATCGATACCTGGCATTTCCTCATAAGACCAGGCAAAAACGTCGCGGAATTCTTTGAAAAGATCCGTGTAAATTTGAATCTCTTCGGGGGAGCAATCCGCTCCGACGAAGACATTCTCCATGACGCCAGGGTTTTGGGAGATGTTGATGGGTATATTTTTAGCGATAGTCTCCATATTACCCTCAGCATAAATTTCCTGCGTAGCTAAGAGATTAATAGGACATTGTTGATCTCCCATCATGGTAACAATGAATTCTCCTGCTTCGATTCGGCTTAACTTTGGGAGGAAATATGATCTGTGATGAAGATCTTCCCAAGGTTTGTCCGGACTAGTCATTGCTTCGATTACTTCTTCGTCAGAAGGCAAGATTAAGTCTAACGAATCAACGTTAGCGAGAGAACCTTGAGCCCAAATAGGCTCTAGAAGTGGATCCAACTCTTGTGCCGGAGTCGGATCAAGGTTAGCGGAGGCTTGCTGGACTAAAGAGTACGCTACCTCAGCGGCTGACAAGGGCATGGACATGCCGGGGTGCCCTGTCTCATCCATCGTGGCTGATGGGGAAGGAAGAATCCAAGGATCCTCAAAGTAAGTCGTGCGAAATGACGAAACTTAAAAAATCTCAACCTTATGGTGATTAGATATAAATTTGACATCGTCATGAGGAGGTGGGTAATCGAAGGTACCCATCAAGGATGGGCACAAACCAACTCCTACATTAATGACACCTGGTTGAGGATTATCAATCATGGGGACCGTGGATTCCCCCAAAGCTGGGTCAGGTCTGGAGAAAGACAGTTGATCGATGGTCACTATCTGGCTCTCATGTGGAAACAACAAGACTCAAAAAACTGTAGCAACCATAGTTTGCATAGCATAAGTCCAATTTCGTCCTAACAAGAGGTTATAGTCGAGGGGAGCATCGACTACCTCTACTTCGACACACACGGTCTTCCCTCCTAACTGCACAGGGAAGGAAGGAACGATGCCATGTGGTCGGAAAGAACGACCGTCGAAAGCAGTGAGGAGAGTAGGTGATGGAGACAAAGCGGGCTGGCCAATGGCCTTCCAACATGTTAACGACATAACGCATGTCGAGGTTCCCTCTTCGACCACCGTGCGGAAGATATTCCGTGTAAAAGTTTTTGTGGGATGAGCCACTACTATCTGAAACGCTACATGGTAAGGCAGACGAGGTTTTAAGTCGGTTGTATCTAACATGATGGTACCCAGATTACAAGTCTCAGTAGAGCCCAGAGCGGTTAACAAGGCTTTCCTCTGAGTAGGGCAGCTTTGGAGGACCTCCAAAGCAGACATCGCACAAGGGGTTTGTGACAAATCCTCCACCACAGAGTACTTCTGGGCGGCCCTTGCATTTGGGTTGTGAGAAGCTTTTTTAAATTCACCCTTTGGAATGCATGTCATTGTTTTTCCCAATGTCTTCTCAATCTATAGAGGAAGAGATGGGAGATCGGCTTCTTTACCCTTCTCAGAAGCGCTTGGTTTACTATACTCGTGCGCTCTAGTCGTTATGAAAGCATCACCCCTAACCATGTATACGTTCGTGGATGAGGGATTGTTTGGAGGAGGGCAGGTTTCTTGGCTGCCCCCTTCTGTGCTTATAGAGGCTTGAGTTAAATTTTGCCCATGTTGAAAGGGATTAGTCAACACTACCTGTTGTTGCTGTGTGACAAACTTTTGGGCCTATGCAAGTCGAGGAAAAAGATGGTTCAGGTGGTCTTCCACACACAAGTTGCACGGATACCTCACCTTCCATTTTTTCGTAGTGTCCCCGCCAGCATTATCAGTAGGTTTTTTATCCCCCTTACCCTTCTTTCATTGTTTTTTCTTCCCTTCAGGTTGTTGGGTGGCCTTAGGGTTAGTCGACTACACGGAGTGTACTTCCGACGTTTGGGTAGGGGGAGCAGCCAAAGCAGTAGTTTGGCTAGTCGTTGTGTGTTGTATGGATAACTGTTGCAACTGTTTTGTCAATTGCTCAGTGGGCTTGGTTTGTGTTGAACCAACAATACCATTAGCATGTGGTCCAGCTCTCTGTCTAGTTTTATATAGTATCGAACGTGGTGCATCTGGCAAGATGTTGTATAATAAACTAGACTGAGAATAGATGAGATCAAACTGTTGAGCCCTCATGATGGCATCTTCTTCGGAGAAAAATCTGAAAGTCGCGACGTCTTTGGATAACTGTGGGACCAAAGACTTAAGGAACCACTCAAGCAGGAATGTTGGTGGGACTGGTACTTTGATTAGACTCTTTCGGCGTCTCCACTCTCGGGTATGTTCAGAGATATGGTTCGTTGTTGTCTGTTCGAAATTGGTGAGAAACTTTGTGCCAGCATCATATCTCATAGGTAACTAGAAATGGTTAAGGAAGGCCATCTCCAGTTCGCCAAAAGAAGAGTATCTTGAGCGATCAAGCTCGATGTACCATTTCGCGGCACTCCCGATAAGAGTACGTTGAAACAATCGCAACTGTACGGAGTCATCTTTCAATGAGTTAGATGAACACCAAAGATGGAAGGTAGTCACATGATCACCTGGATCTTCATTAGGCTTGGCCTCGAACTTTGGAATGTGTTAGGGACCTATAATTATAGGCGAGTCGATTCTTCGACTGTTGATTTGGCATCTCTCCCGGTGACGAAGTATAGCTCAGGTGATTCCGTTTTCCTCCCTCCATTCCTTTCACTCGACCCTCCATCACCCTGTTGCATCCTTCATCCGCTACATCCTCTCCCCCTTGTCCTCTGTCAGCCTCCATTATCCCGCCGTCTATCCATGCGTAAATGGACTTAGGATAAACAAAATTTTAGTAATAAAGTTAGTCTAAGTTAAATGATTAATAAACAACTCCTTTAATAATTAATTAATCATTAATTAATTTTTAATTAATTAATCATTAATTAATTTTTAATTAATTAATCATTAATTAATTTTTAATTAATTAATCATTAATTAATTTAGTAACCTAGATTAGCATCTAAGTTAAAAGTTAGGGTTAGTTTAAAATTAAATAAAACAATTAAAATTAAAAACAAAACAAAAAATTAAATAACATTTAAAAACATTATAAAACATTAAAAAAGTAAAAAGCAATAAAATATATTAAAAATAAAAAATATATAAAATAAACATAATAAAACTAAAATATAAAACAAATAAAATAAAATGAAACATTAAAAACACAAAACATTAAAAAAATAAGTARTAAACRTTATTAAATAAAAAATMAAAAATMAAAAATMAAMAATAAAAACATAATACAATGAAATGACTTAATCCTAAGTCTAAACCTACGTACMMACCTACCCCACTCATCCTCCCTCACRTCCCCTCACCTTACGTCCCATCCCCCACCTACCTCCACTACCCACTCCCCCTACGTCACCCCACTCACACTCCCGCCTACCCATAAACTCCCATACATTTTCATGTACGCGCCCCCCTCATCCACCTTATTAAAATTAATCCACGCTCCTTATTCCATTTCGGACCCCCCCCGTGAGTTCGACTTTTAACGAGGGGGGGTCCGATATCATAATTAAAAACCCATGCAAATTCCAACGGCCCAGATTTGATCACCAAGATCCACGGCCCAGGTTCATTTTCGGACCCCCCCGTGCAGTCTGCATTTAACGAGGGGGGGGGTCCGAGATTTTTCTCGCCAAAAAAACCACTTTTGCACATTTTCACCATTTTTGCCCATTTTCACCATGTCTTCTTCCGACGGAGATCCTGAGCAAACGGAGACGAATTTTAAAAATCCAAGAGAGGTTTTTTGTCAGCACAGGATGAGGAACAAAACCCTTTTTCGGTTTTTGCAATGGAGTTACGAGCAAAGAGAGTCAAAGGCATCTTCGAGGCCTATTTTTCCATATTTTCCATTTTTCGTTTCCGTCCCGATTTTGCAGGAGCTTCCACGGCCAGCTGGGGATGAATTTGGCGAAACCGAAGGAGGTTTTTGTCCAGCACATGCCCATCTACGATAACCTCTTTCAATTTTTTCCCAGGTGTCATATTTGAAGAGAGAATCACGTCTGAATGGACCCCTGTTTCGCAGAAAAACGGTCCAATTTTTATAACAGAAAACTCCGAATTTGGTGAGAGTGGTGGCTATTTTCAGCCGAGACGGTTGAACCGCCTCTCGGAACTTGATGAAGAGATGTATCTTATATATTGAGATGATTTTAATGTAATAGGGTTGGATCTTCACGCCCGGGGGCTATCAAGCTGTAACTTTTTTAATAGATCTGCCATTAATGAAAGGAAGGCTCTTTACATGATTCTTGCGTATGTTCACTGGTGTTGTGTTTTTCTCAGTTAAATGTTTTCTTGCTCTGTAACCACTGTGTTTTCTGAATCTAATCTTTATGAATAGCGTTATGTCTCAGGATTTATCTCTGATACCCTGATTCCGATTCTGAAGATTTCAATGTTCATCCTCTAAATATCTTCAACTAAGAGATTCTTAAGTGCTTGTTAGTTGGAGTTGTTTCCCCTTTCTTTTCCTCTGTCCATCACTTAAATTATTAAAGATCCAGTGAGTGTGTTATCTCGCCCTGTGAATGATTTCTTTGGCATTTTGGGTTGTTTCTCAGATTTGATTAATTGCAGACCCCATAGCCCAATGGATGTGTAAGCTGCCTCAACCAATTTATAAACCCTTTACAACAAAACCTACCTGTCATTTTTACCTAGCCTAAGATCTGAAGTCAAAAAAAAATTAAATCATATAGAGAGATCCCTCTATGAGTCTTGGAGGGATAGATCCAAGAATTGAAGCGGTTCTGATGTTACCTTTGTGACTGCCTTTTCAGCCTTGGGCAAATTACAGAGTGCTAACATAATGGCGACTCCACTGGGGAACTTTTCCCAGTAATACATTTCAAGCTCCAGCTCTGATCATTGATGGTGGACAGTGACCAGACACAAGAAGGTTGAGATCATTCACCTGGCGACTCCAAACAGCTCCAGACAGTGCTAGCTCGAAGACTCCACTGGAGGAAGAACCTTAAGCATGGCCAAGCAACCAAGAAAGACCAGGTATTCAAGCTCAAATTGCATTCAAGACATATTTGGTTTTATCTGCAATCATGTCTTGTCTTTTTCTAAGCCTGGTCAGAAGTATATTGATGAAGATTATTTTGACCATCAGTCAACTGATGAGTCTCAAGAGATCATACCCACAACTGAAGATTATGTACATGTCGATACACCTGTACACATCCCAGATGCACCTGTAGAAACCATAGTGAGACATAAGCCTCCTGCTTTGTCTCCTACTCCTGCTGAACCTCTGGATGTTTGTAATACTCTTTCTCCATCTCCTGTGCTTGCCAAAGTCCTAGACAGATACAAGCCTCTAGAGTTGCCTCCTATTCTCCATGACCTCCCTGTCAATTACATTAATAATCTGCCTAGATTTGATGGAGAAGATGATAAGATCACTGCTGAAAAGCATGTTCAAAACCTTGAGGATTTCATTGACCTTTATGAGGTTGAAGATGATGATGTCTGTATCAGGATGTTTGCCCTGTCTTTGCAAGGCAAGGTTAAAAATTGGTTTAGAAATCTGCCATCTGCAAGCATCAGAAATTTTCATCAGTTCATGCAAGTATTCTTGGATAGGTGGGTAATCAGGGTAAATGTTTTCCTTATCCTAGAAGAGTATGAGCATTTGAAAAGAAAGCCAGGGGAGACAGTACAACAGTTTTCAGCCAGATTTAACAAGGTGTATCATGCAATACCTGCTGATATAAGGCCACCCCCAGGGTTAGCTCATTTGCATTACCCTGATGCCTTTGACCCTGAGATGACATTTCAATTAAGAGAAAGGAACACTGCAAGTCTTGAAGAAATGCAGAAAATTGTTGTTGATGTGGAGACCAACTTGTTGATCAAGAGGTCACGGTTGAAGGATAAAGAAATGGAGCAGCTGAAATCATCAGAAGCTAAACTGGATATTTTGGCCAGTACCATGGAAAAGCTGATGCAGAAGATTAACATAGAAGAGGAGCTTGTTGTCCAAAGACATCATGGTCCCTGGATTTCAGAGAAAGAAAGTGTCACAGTTCCCAAACATGTTGCTGCACTTCCTTGGTACCATGGTTTGGATAATAATTCTTTCATGTACTCAGTTCACAACACAGACGAAGATGAAGCTCCATCTCAACTTGTAAAAGAACAACCAGCTGATATGATGTGCATGTTTGACAACGTTCCTTACTTGGATTGTCCACCCAAGTGGGATCAGTATGATGATGATCATGAAGATGAAATAGGGGTTGTATGTTCAGAGAAACCAGCAGCATGTCATTGGCAGGAAGAAGATCATCTACCTCTCAGATGCAACAATCAACCAGGGCGCAACAGTGATGACAACGATGAGGAATGCGTAGAAAATGTCAGAGTAAGTGGAGGCACTTTGCCCATATGTTTCTCATCTCTTCAATTTATGAAAAGAAATTCTAGGCCAGTTGTAAATAGTGAACACATAAGTTCCTATGACCAATCAATTGATGATACCATTGAGGATATGGAGGCTGTCCTAAACCCAGAAT
>ML781704.1:667309-694642 GCA_009831015.1 Picea engelmannii | reverse complement strand
CAATGTTCATCCTCTAAATATCTTCAACTAAGAGATTCTTAAGTGCTTGTTAGTTGGAGTTGTTTCCCCTTTCTTTTCCTCTGTCCATCACTTAAATTATTAAAGATCCAGTGAGTGTGTTATCTCGCCCTGTGAAGGATTTCATTGGCATTTCAGGTTGTTTCTCAGATTTGATTAATTGCAGACCCCATAGCCCAATGGATGTGTAAGCTGCCTCAACCAATTTATAAACCCTTTACAACAAAACCTACCTGTCCTTTTTACCTAGCCTAAGATCTGAAGTCAAAACAAAGTTAAATCATATAGAGAGATCCCTCTCTGAGTCTTGGAGGGCTAGATCCAAGACTTGAAGCGGTTCTGATGTTACCTCAGTGACTGCCTTTTCAGCCTTGGGCAAATTACAGAGTGCTAACAGAATGTTCGAAGGCAACTTTGTTGGCATAGGAGGCCAATGTGGATCATGACAAATAGGATCATTTAACAACCTTGTCAAATCTAGCAAGTGTAAAGTCGCCAGGAACGGTAGTTTGGGCTGCTACTGATAACCTGGGAAAAAGGGTCCTGGAGTTTGACTGGCACTAGGTTGCCAGGAAAAGTTTGGTTGTTGGCCCGGATTCTGGTAGAAACCATGGCCCTAACCAGCATAAGGATTTTTCATCTGTGGAGACATCATCGGCTGATTTCCCATAAAGGACATAGGGTGTTGGGCATGCATCGCGTTCGAAGGACTTTGGGAAGGATTACCCCATGTCGGTCCTGATGGGAGAGGCATAGTAGTTTGTCCAGGGTTCCATTGACTGTGGAAAGAATTACCCCAGAACGACATTCTAGAGGAGGGAACGGATCCTTGTCCTGAGTTCCAAGGTCCTGCTATATGTGCCCCCTGTGCAGGAATAGTATCCTGCGCAGGAGTAGACTATCCAAAAATGGGATTGCCCCCATATGGGAAAGCGGTTGATGAGAAAGTGTTGTTACCAAACGTCTTGTTCCAAGAAAATGATGTCGAACCTACCGGCATACTGTGCACAGGTGTTCCTTGACTCCCTGCTCCAAATAAACTAGTGTGTGTAGGTTGCCCGATAGACTGCTGATGCAGACCACCAAGAGAAGGGGACGAAGGAGGGATATGACCTCCTGTGTAAGGAAAAGCATTAAAAGGGACATGAGTGCCCCCAAGTTGACCTTGCAGAGGAGCATTAGAGCTTCCTGCCCCCAGACCCAAAGTCTGTAAAGTGGAGTAGGTTAGTGCAGGACTTGTACCCGAACTAGGCATACCGTATGAGAACGGAGGGCCTGTCGCACTAGGTGTGAAGGGGGTTGTGGCCACCGCCATAGATGGGTTTGGTCCACTGTGCGACGTAGTTGCGGTCAAAACCATGGTGGCTCGGACCGACGACGGTAAGTTAGGAGATGATTCTCCTGTCATAGCAACTGTGGTGGGAATTGAAAAATTCCCAAAATAAGTAACAACGTTTGTTTCCATAGCTGTGTGAGGCACTGTCTGGCATTCATGAAATTGGATTGGTACAATAAACGGTGGCCAGATATCAGTGGTTGGGGTTTCAACTGAGCCAAGAGAAGTGATTGATTCCTCCGGGAGTGGTTCAGGCACCAAGGTTTGTAACCCGGTCGCTTCAAAAGACCCTTGTTGGTCTAGCTTCCGCCTTAATGGTGGCAGGGGTGGCTCCAGTGTAACCGGCGGTAGGCCAAGAAGCCTTCGTGACCGATGGAGCTCGGGATCCTCCATTGTGTGAGAAGATCCAAGACACACTAAGGTATTCTAAACATTCAAAAGTAACACACACTAAAAAGAAGCCCCTAAGAGATAAGACAAACAATCACTAAACTATTTGGAAGAACAGTTACAACAACCAACACTAGAGAAACTTACCGGTGCAAGTGCAACTCAAACACGGAAGCACCCTCTGGGTATACTCTACAAAGCATGGCCTGATATCTGTCCTAGGTACCATGGTATACCCCCGCAGTCACCTGTGTATGTCCCTAAAATGATTGGCAACTAGGTTGCCAGCACGTGAACAATCACCAGGCGGGTACAGTCGAAAGTCGGGTAGACCACAATGAGCAGGGTATCAAGCCCGAAACCTGTCAAGGGTATCGAGAGAAAATTGTCCTGAAGACAACTGAGGACCTCAAACGGATTCGAGACCCATGAAGCCCCGTGGCAAATGCAAACGACGGAATCCCAAAACAAGCCCTCGATATGTGTTCTCCACTATGATTGGTCCGGTTTTGGAGGGGTTATCTCCGCTACCTTTCCGCATGAGACATCGTGTTTATCCCCTATGTTAGAGGGGGGTCCTAGATAACTTCCAAGAAATTGGACTTAGGCACTCCGTATCTCAGACTCTAATGTTTGGTTTTGAATGGCCTTGAAGAGTTTCCTCTCCAACCTAATTCAAGGCCCTAGTCCTAAACTAGTTTGTGAACCCTACAAACATAAAAGTCTAGTAGATTTTAAGATTAGCGTTGCTTTTATGGATTTTTCTTACGTCAAGGGGTATGAGGGTGAAACTGATGATGTGTAAAGACGAAAGAAAAAATAAATGAAAAAAGCTGGAAAAGAGGTGACAAAGAAATATATATATATTTTTTTTTCTAAGATTTTATACAGCAAACTCAAAGGGATTTCGCTCGACTACGAGCTACTTATGATCTAAGTGCACTGCAAAAAACTTACGAAATAAAATACTTCTCCCTAGCTAATGATGCAGAAACACACTCTTCAACCAAAGAAGAAAATGAAAAGAGATTTATTTATTTATTTAAGTGCTAGTAAAGCAAAAACGGGAAAATACCAACAAGCAAAAAAACAAGAAAACAAATTCTGGCTTAAAGCGCAGATCGCAAAGAATCAGAGTAAAGAATCACACAATGGCAATAAAAAAAACAAAGATTCTCACGCTTGTCTAAAAACCATAAAAAAAATTATTTTTTCGTTATTTTTTGTCAACTATTAACTGAGAAAAAGCAGGCTAAGGGTAAGATGACCTAACCTACTGACTGTTCAAACCTAGACTCAAACACCTGAGAGGAATACTTCTTATCAAAGGAGGGGATGACTGCCCCACCCTGAACAAAAAGTAGCCTATCAAGCACGCGACTGTCACTAAAACAGCACGTGTGCAAACGCGTGCTGAGCAGAGACAGGAAGCATGTACATGCGGGTTGACCTTGTACAGGTCGCGTGTATGTCTAAATTCTAAGAAAAAAAATGAAAACAAGTAGTCCAGACCAGGAAGAGGCCTCTGGTATTGATAACCAGGGTCCCTTGAAGCCTTGGATGCTCTTTCTAACAGAAAAGACAAATAATGAAAGGAATAATAAGGCGAAAAAAGCAATCTGATATAGGACTGTGAACCAGCAAGACTCAGACAGGATTCCAGAAAACCCCCTGAGAATGTATAATTCTGACATGGAAGATGTGGACTGCCTCTAAGGTTCTCTGAACTCCTACACGCTACTGCTATCTCTACAGCTAGCGTTCACACGTGGGTTGTAAGAAAATAGAGCGCGAGTACACGCATGCAGGCCTTCTGCAGGCCGTGTGTACCTCTGTGTGTCCCGAAAACTACAGTCAAGCAAAAGTCAGGGAAAGTTGGTATGGAAAACCAAACTCCCTGCTAGCTCAGACCTTACAGAAAAAGACAGGCAAAGAAAAACCAAAAAACCTAATCTTTAAACTACCCAAAAAACTTAAATAAATCCAGGAACCCTAAAGAGTATTCTTCCCAGTATAGTCGCCAATTCTATTGTTGGGAAAAACACCCTACGGACTAGCAAACTAGGGTCAGACTTGCATGCATATTTTGACCAAAAAGAAACTATGTTTTTACCTACAACCCAATATTTAAACCCCTCTTTCACAGTAAATGCATGGAAAAGGACCACCAACCTTATTACCGATGTTCGATGTAGATCCTCCGTTGCGCTTTGATCACTTGCTTGCGCTGCTCCTTCCACAAATGACCTGCACTCAAGACAAATAAAAACTATGCATGCATGCTACTTCTATACTCAAGGGTTAGAAATCAAGCATAAATTAATCAAACCATAGACAATTCATGCATTGGGACTGGAAAAGTATTCTTTTATCACTGAAAGTGAATCAACTTACAAAAAAGCTGAGACCGTCCACCGCTCCTTGAACCTGATCCTGGGCTCCTCTTCTTCTATCCTTCAACTTCTTTGCATTAAATCTCGTTTGGCATGAGGAAAGGCTAAAGGGTTGGGACAATGGATTACATAAATGGGCAGAGTTTCTTCGCTATATTTTTTCCTCCTCCAAATGGTACCCCTACCCCTTCTTTTACAGGCTAGAAGGAGCTAGGGTTTTGGACGAACCCTCGGCCATGCATGGCCGGGAGTTTCAATCGACTGACCCATAGCTTTTTGTTTCGTCGACAAATTTCCTTTTTTCGTGCTTTGTTAGGTACACGCGGGTTGTTGTGAGTCAGCCAGCGTGCACATGCGTGCAGCAATGGGTTAGGGCGCGTGGGCCTTGACACAATAGGATTTTCAAAGAGTTGTTCAGCAGAGTTTTGGTAAACAAGGGATATGAGTTGGCCTAATGCCAGGTAGGCATGTGTGGTGCAATTTAGGGTTATAACAGCTATACTCTTCAGTCAATATGATTATGGATCTGTAGTGTATATTATGGTGGCCATACCTGGAAAGTCTTTATCACTCAAGCATAGGTATGCCTACCTTGGGTTTGAAACATGTCATACCATTTGTTTAATGGTTGTTTGCAGCTTCTACCAAGTTCTTTGATTCCACACCCTTGCTTTAAATATTTGTAAAGTGTTTCGACCATCATTCTCTCTTCTGACCTCACACTTTAGGGGGCATTCTGTTACACATGAAATTTGCACACCTAGGTACCTCACCCTAAGTGTCGTAAAGTGTCATATAAGTGTCGCATACACCTCGACACCATGGAATAACCTATGTCACAATCCCTAGTCAATATGGAGGAGGGATATATTACATGAAGGCCAAAATACCAAGTACACATGAATTATTATTAATATTCATGGAAAATAAATTGATTAAGTGTGAGAACCAAGTGCACATGAATTATTATTAATATTCATGAAAAAGAAAGTAATTAAGTGTGAGAATCCACCTCCCATTTGGTTTCCTATTTTTTAGGGAAGGTGGAGGATCTCATGGATGGTTGAAATATTTCCTCCTTAAAATCCTTGAGAGATATTTCCTCCCCAAAATTCTTAAGAGATATTTTCTCCCTAAATATCTTAGAGATCCCTTTCTTAGTGGATCTGATTAGAGATCCTCTCCATGGTGGTTAAGCCTCCAAATCCTATATAATGAGGGCTTTCCATGGAAGAGGAGGAGATGGAGATTGAGAATTATACCAAACTTATGATCTCATAAGTGAGGCACCATTGAAGCATAATCAGTCTAGATTACTTGAGCAAAGGGGTTGAACAAAGAGAACTGGAAGAAGTTGTTGCACCTTCATTAAGTTTGGTCTATAAGTAATCTTCATTTGTTCTCATTAATATACATACATGCTTGGCCTGTTTCTTTCAAGTTTATGTTTGTTCTACATGAACTTGTCTTCACTAGATAGATCTGTATTTGAGATCATCTCAATAGAATAGGAATCTCGTTGTATCTTTGTTTGTTCTACAGGACCTATCGAGGAGCTTGGGATTGAAGCTCAACTTGGACTTTGCGAGGACAAATGTCGTTAACAAGGTACACATTTTTCTTCTTCCTCTTCATTCATTAGTTTAATTATATCTAAAAGGATGTCAGCATTCACGTTAAGCACTTTTCTATTTTGGCCTTAGGAGTTTAGAGACCAAGAGGGAATCTTCTTTTCCGCAGGAGGATTCACCTGTAACAATGGACGACATGCAAAGTCAAGAGTTCTGAGGGGTGGCCGACATAGGTTGATAGACTTCCTTTGAACAAGATCATGAAACATATGGTGAACTCTGGCATCATAGACCCAAAGATAAAACCATGAGATGCAGTAGGCACCAATGAAGTTCTCTGTAGGGACTGGAAGAGTAACCACTCGGTAGAGAAGTCTCTGTAACGAGTTCATCTTCCTAAGGTCATGCTAATCCCAAAATTATGAGGAATGGACTCAATAACTTTGTGCTCTATTCAAAGGTGAAATGACTACTGCCAAATATAATATAGTACTCCCTTCCCGCCCATCTTTTTTTGTTTTTTCATAACAAACGAATGCTATGATACATAGGAGGAAACGAGTGTCGCAAGTAAGAAAAATTAGTTCCAGCAGTGGAACATACCTATGCTCAATGCAGAGAAGTGCATGTGGGAGATGGACACTCGGGGGATGTTCCCTCCTAGGTATAGGGTGTCAAATTGCGAAGGATATAAACAAGGCTCTGGTTGGTTGAGGATGAAAAACTGTTGAGGAAAATGGTTTATAATGCAAAGCGAGAACTGGCTATAAGCTCAATACTGCAAGCAGGGGCATGATATGCAATCACAACTTAACGCCAACAAATGTCCTTTTTTATGTCTTTTTTTCTACTTGATGTAAAAAAGGGTAAACTTGTGCCAAGTAGATGTCTTTCCAAATCCAATTTATGAGTGTGAAAAATGACAATTTCACTCGGCGATCTTTTATATTTTTGGTAACGAGTTGGGAAAGAGCTTAACTAAGACTCACGAACTTTCAAATCCAATTTAACGAGTGTGAAAGGTAAAAATCACCCGGTGATCTTTTCACTTTTTGAAAAGGAGTTTGAAAATATCTTAACTAAGACTCACGACCTTTCAAGTCTAATTTAACGAGTGTGAAAGGGACAAATCGCTCGGCAATCTTTTTTCTTTTTGAATGAGTCGGAAAAGAGCTTAACTCAGACTCGTTAAACATATTCTAGGTGGAAAGTCATGGGGGAGGCCAAGGCTCTCGTGCGGACCTTCTTTGGAATGTCAGTATATTACCAAGAACCGACACAAGCTTGGGAAGACCCAAAGCTCCCCAAGTCGAGGAGGACAAATTTCTAACGGAGGTTATCGTCTCCGTGATATACCGGATAATGTCTCTTCCTGGAAAATACATAGGGGGAAGAATTGGATACCCCACAAGACCATCCCAATCAAAGGGAATCTCGTCAAGACTTGGAGGGAGAGAAATCGGGAAGAGTAAAACTCTCTCTTGTTCAGAAGGTGAAGTACTAGAAATGCTAAGGACATGGCATAGAAGGTATAGAACCGGAACCAGAAGTGCGGGATTGACCAAAAATTGCATTGGCGTGATCGCTTCCTTAGACTTGTCACTCTCCGAGAGAAGAGTGGGGTCGATAGAAGATTGCGTCGATACAACCACTTCCTCAACCATTGGTTGAATAGGATGCGAGACAACAAGGTCAAGAGGTGCATCACTCCCAAAAACAGGAGTGTTTTCAGTCGAAGATTGAATCGACACAACCATTGGTTGAAAAAGATGTGAGACAACAAGGTTAAGAGATGTGACACCCCTGAAAATAGGATAGGTGTCAATCGAATATTTCATCGACAAGACCATAGGTTGAACGGGATGTGAGACAGCAAGGTCAAAGAATGCATCAATCCCTAAAGGAAAATGGGTGTCAGCCAAATATTGCATCGGCATGACATTTGTACCAACCAAAGAAAGAATAGAGTGTTGTGAAACCATAGATGCCTTAGAACCTGAAGGGCCCTTAGGTGAGCCCCACGCTTCTGGTATCCCAGCAGTAACAGGACACAAATGAGTAAGGTGACTTCCTTCACAAGTCCTGCAAATGAATCTAGGCTTACGTCTGAGACGTCTAGGATTCTCAATCATATGAATTCCCCCAACGTGACTTGTAGTGGCTGGTGACATGATCCCAACATGACTTGCAGAGGCTAGTATCAAATCTCCAACATGACTTGCAGAGGTTGTTGATGATTCCCCAACATGACTAGTAGAGGTTGGTGATGTATCCCCAACATGACTAGCAGAGGTTGGTGATGAAATGCCAGTATGACACGCAGTGACTGGACTTGTGCCCCCAGCATGACTTGCAGAGGTTTTTGACAAATATCCCACATGACTAGCAGAGGTAGGAGATGGAGCTCCAGTATGACTAGCAGTGATCAGACTCGCGACAGTGATGAATTGCGGAATTTGAGACCAAGTTCCAAGGAAAGATTGGTTCTGAGAAATTGCAGGCTAGGAAGGATCCTGGTTTACACCCTATCCCTGTCTGGCAGAATAGTATCCTCCTCCATATTGATTCATAAAGGATTGTAAGGGCATCGACACCGAGGAAGACGCTTGTGAAGAGAAAGTGACATGACAAGGGTTACTCATGTGAGGATATATGTTGCCCCCAGATGAAGGAAATTCATGAGGGGGGTTGCCCATACTATAAAAATAACTCCCCCCGGATGAAACACCAGAAGACAGATGGAGGTACACCATGGGAAAAGTGTTCATAGGAACCGATATAGAAGAAGAAGGATAAGCGGACGGAGTGTAATAAGTAGAATGATTGCTTAATTGGGCATTTACTTCTCACAAAGTGGATTCATAGGAAGGAATAGTCCAACCTCCTACCATAAGAGGTGTTTGAAAGATATGACTCCCATCAAATGGAGAGGGAGAATAAGGAGGCATCATTCCCCCAGAGCCAAAACTTGTATTCACATAAGGAGGCGAGACAAAGGATGGAAAGTGAGAAGACATATCAATAGGAGAATGACTAGAGACCCAGGGCACAGACTGAGTGCCATAGTTTTGCATACCATTATAAAAATAAGATGAATTTTCCCCCGTCATGGGGGGGAGTAGAAGTAAATGAGGGAGCCAAAGGAACTCCACTATCCATGATAATGAGAACTCAATATAGACTCTTAAGGCCAACTATTAATCAAAGAGCACACCAAAATTCAAACAGCCAATATGCATGCAAACAGGGTAAAGTGGTTGAGTGGCCTCCCTCCCTAAAGAAGGTATGTCTCGTCCAAGAGGGACTTGAGACTCCCTGCTAAAGATCATAGGTAATTGAATCAATTATAGGGGCCCTCGTGGGCTTAACAACCAGTCGATCATACCCCCCTGGAGAGGTAATCCTCCATAAAGGTTGTGTGTTGTTCGACACCTATCTGACCCGGGGCACCTGCAGAATAACCCCTGCAAGTAACCTATGAGATACCTAAGTCAAGCAACTAATAAACCACTGTATAATTGATGCGCAAGTGAGCAGTCGTAAGTCCAGATCACCGTATGGGCAGGGCAGCAAATCCCGAAACCTTGAAAGTACCACCTCTCACGGAGGTATGGGCACTAGCAAGATCCCCAAATATGAATAAATCCACAGAAATATCTCTGATGCTAGGCGAGTATCTGGGAGATATCCCTTCAACCAACTTCACGCGACCTCGTGATTAACTCTGGTGTGAGTGGAGCCTCCTGATCTTACCAATTATACAATGGATTTCTCCACTCCCTGAATCAGACACATATGTTGATTTAATTGCCTTGGAGAAGTTTACTCACAAAATCCTATTCCAAGGCATTAAATCCTAGACTAGTTTGTGCACCCTAGACAATAAAATCGTTACTAATAAATTTTTAAATTATAGCGTTGATTTTATGGCTGTGATTACTCAAAAAGGTATATGGTAATGAAACCCATGGTGTTATGAATCTGCAAGAAAGTAAATATGAAGATAATGCAAAGTCCTAACTTTAACTTTTGATGGATGATATGCTCCTAAAAAACGATGCAATTTTCAAATTCAAATCTATGATTCAGAAGTAAAGATGCAATCTTTCACTATATGTACTAAACTAATGATAAAAATTTGAAAGACCAAAAATGCCAAGCAATGAAAAATACCTATTTTTTTTTGTATTTTCAATATATTAAAATTGAAAATGCATGGACTGAAAAGTAACTTGATATATAAACCTACTATGTATAAAAGAAAAACAACTCAAGCAACATATCAAGTAGCAAAGCACCCAACCCAATGTACAAGGACAATAAAAATGAAAAGATGAAGAGAAACACTTTGCCCAAAAATTCAACAAAAAGAGGGTTTCCTATCATCCCACGGGCACTCAACAGGCACTACAAAGACCTAAGAAGTCTCAACAAGCATAAAATCCCACCCAACAAACACCAGACCAAGCAAAACAACAAGGGAAAAAGGTGTACCCGAATGTTTTGGCAAACAGTGCATATATACGAAGCTTGAAGTGAGACAACACGCATGTGTATGCGACTGTCAAGCAAAAAGGCATGTATATGCTTTGAAACAAGGCCAAGCAAGGGAAAAAAAGGATGAAAACTCAGACCCAGAGTGAATAGGAGTTGTCAAGCAGTGACATGACAAGAACCACAATAGAAACGAGAGCAATCTAAGGAGAAAAGTACTTCAAACCCTAAGAAAGAAAATTCTTTCCCAATGGAATCGCCAATTCTGTTACAAGGAAAACTCTCTATGGCTAGGGTGAACCACAATAGACAGGAGTGACTATAGAAATCGACTCAATTCCAACATATTCTATATAAACTAATGTGCAAAGGAGGTAAGAAAGAGGCCTACCTCGTACAAACATTTGACGATGTCCACCGTTGAGCACTTCGACCCAAAACTTAATACCTGCAACAACTTCTCAACAAAAGCAAAGAAAGCATATAGTGATAATATAACAAGTTAGCACATTAGATAGCATAATCCATTAATATTCAAAACAAACATTCCCATGGATCATAATACATACATTTGTAAGATATCAATTGGACGGGAAAGGAGTATTTCTATTAATAAATGATCAACAGAAGTGAAAACATTACAAACTTTCGTATCGGCATGGTTCAGAACCAAGAAACCAAGTTCCATCCTATTGGGCCTCCACCACTTCAATCCTCAACAAAAGGCAATATTATATAAGGGAGACAAATAGCTTCTCCATCAATAAGGGAAGATCTTGGGAGTTGAACATTGTGTTTAGACTTAAAGGACAAAGGGATGCAGAATCAATAGTGAAGTAATAATTTCTCTAGAGTAACTTTGCTCTCAAAGTTGAATTCTCTCTTATTTTCCATAGCTCGGAATTGGCTTCTTTATAGCCTTCAAAATGCAACTGAAGGGCCGAGTCAGAACATTTCTAGTATATGGAAGGCCAAGGATCATAGATCTTCTGTCGTGACATGGAAACCTGACATTTATTTTTTATTTTTTGGCACAAATCCCGATGTATGCGGGTTGTAGTGGAGCAACGAGTGTATACACATGATGTATAACTTGCAAGGTGCGTACAAGTGGAAAAATATTTATTTTTGTCTCTGGATTCATTAATCAGGGAAAGTAACTCTGCATAGGGAAATAGAATAAGGCACTCTCTTCAAGATTGCATAGGGTGAGGCAAATCTTGTTCTAACATCTGCAACATCTTTTCTAGCCTCTCCTTGATCGCTTGGTAGAAATATCTCAACTCCTCCTATGATTAGAACAGTCTTCTGATTCTCCTTCTCTATGATGGAAGTTTGTAACTTCTCATCATCTTCATTCACGCGGATCACAATTCTACGTAAATATACATCTAAGTGAGGCCTCTCTCCTACCTCCTCTTCATCTGTCAATGAACTCTCTATTGAGGTCATCTCTTCTCCCTTGCTCACCTGGAAATCTGGGATGTCTCCTCTGCCCACCTGGCAGTCTATGAGATCCATTGATCCCTTCTCGTTGCCCACCTGGCAATATACAAGATTCTTGATAGATCTCTTTCCCTTATGATTGAGGTTTTCACCATGCCTCAACCACCTCCTTAACATCTATTATTGTCTCCTAGCCAACAACTTATGAACATGCCATCTGGCTGTACTCTTCAAAGGCCATTCATACCTCCAGTGTACCTTTGACACCTGTTACATCTTGAATGCAAGCTTCTCCATCTACGCTCGCATTTCACTGAGCTCTTTGTCCATATCCACTTTTCTCTTATGTGGCTAGACTTCTCCTCGACCATGTTTATGACTGTCAATGGCCATCTCTCCTTCTACCTGCCCTCCTGGAAAACCTACTACTCACTCTGCAACTGAGAGCATCTCTGGCTCCTCCTTTGCCTGAAATCTATAGATGAAACTATGCTCTGATACCACTCTTGGTATATGACTATCTCTTTCATCTCCCTTCACCCACACTCTGCAGACAAAGTCAAGATCTGATCTCCTTTCACCCACACTCTGTAGATGAAGTCAAGCTCTGATACCACTCTTGGTGACAACCCCCTCCCCTCCTTCAGGCTGGAATGACCTCCCAGTCTAGGATCAATCAATTCTTCGACTCAAATGACTCATCAGGCTCCTGATGGAACTGATTTGACTTGACACGGGCCCTTCTCAATTCCTCAGCACCCACTATGTGGCACCTGCGGACCCTCTCCTTGCACTTTTCAACTCTTGTGCTGATGACCTTAGCTCTCGATTCTAGGCTCCTCCCTTGATGTGACCTTGGACTGTGACCGTGGGCCAACTCCCTTCGTGATCCCGCACTTCGGGACTTCTGTGAACTACTTTCTTTGTTTTCCCGATTTCTAAATCGGTGAATGTTTCGGGACAAGATCTACAGTACTCATTCCTCCCACGATCAATGGCTGTGATCAAATCACGAGTTCGGACTTCACAAGTCATGCCTTCTCTCGACTTTGCTTTTTTGACTTACAAGTCAGTGATGCGTTGATCCTCTACCACGCGTCCTTCCATATCAATGGCCTAGATTGAGATCGCTCTTTGCGACTTCACGAAGATCCTTCGGTTGCTCTCAGCAAACCTTCTGAAGTTCCTTCTCTAGAACCTTTCGATCTTCTGCCACTTGTCTCTTCCTTGACAGTGAGTGAATTATCCATCTTTGGGACTTCACCAAGTCCTCGAATCCTTTGCACACTTAGCACAATTTCTCTTTCAAGACTTAAATTATTCTCAAAATTCCTTCTGCACTCCTTGCAGATTTCTACACAGACTTCCTTCTGTGACTTTGCTCGGCTTGAAAACCTCCAAGGCTTTAAGTTCCTCTTCAAGCTCCTATTTCCCTCCTGACAGTTTCTCTCCCTTCCTCCTGAGCTTATAATATGATTTCTCAACACCTTAGGCACACTCCTTTCACTGTCTCAGTTCTTCGATGGATTCTCCCTCGGCTTTATGGAAAGGTTTAAGGCATCTCCTTTCCTTTGTCGTTTCACTTCTTGTGAAGTCTTCCTTCACCAAAATGTTCAACAATTCTGGGATTCTTCTGCACCCTCAGTAGTGTAGTTCCTGGGTGTGCTCATGCAAGCTCGATGCCCTCCTGGCAGAGTATTCCAGAGTCTTCAGTAACTTTGCGTTGTGTCTCTCTCCACACAATATTTATTTTCAAGGGACTTGACCGCCTTGAAATATCTCCCTGAGTCTATAAATAAACCTAGCGTGCCCTCCTGGCAACTTCTCTTCTAACTCCACCAAGTTTAGACATGCACTCCTTGCATTGGCTTACAGAATATTCCAGCTCTGTCGCGCACTCCTTGCACTTAGCCTAGAGAACTAGACTTAATTTAACACACTCTCAGATAGAAAACTATATCTCTATCCCTGCAAACAATTTCTAACATCCATCTACAACTCAAATGCATGTAAAATACATTCAAAACACAATATCCAATACATAGAAATGTAAAATAGGAAAAACCGTCATTTTCTATTAATGGTGGAATACCAATTTACAAAGGTGGAGTCCAAGCTACAATTGAGTCTTGACTCTCTGGTTTTCTCCTCTAACCTATCTAAAATTGTCTAACAGTTCACCACCTTACCTATTGCGGTCTAACCTATTGCAGTCTAGCCTCTTACAGTCTAACCTCTACTTTGCTTACAATACAAAGATTTATACAATAGGGGCTCTATGAGCTTCTCTCGCAAGCTATCAAATGGTGTCAAATCACCATCCCTAATGCTCATCGAAAGGCCAAATTACAATGATGGCAATTCTGCTCCAAATCGGATGCAGATCTGTTTTCCTGTCAGCCTATTAATGGCGACCTTATCTCTAGCTTGTGCGAAAGCACAATTTGTCTCTTCTATATTGTCTTCAATTAATGCCTAGATCACACCTTTGGATTCTTGAGGCAAAAATGAGAGGGAGGTGCCCTCCTTCCTTGAATGTGCACCATGCGTGAAATCTAGTTGGTGTGTGTTGAGATGGAGTGATGCTCCTGCATCAATTTATAATCATAAAAGATGACTCTAAATCTATGAACTCTTAAATGACGGACTCCTAGAATAAGGAATTACCACATGATTAGCAAAGCCTAATGATGTACTTTAGTACATATCATTTGCTAACAATATCTTCAGGTTGTGCCTTAGTAAATCGGATCTGCTCTAAGACTTGCTTGACTTCTATCAGCTCCTGCATTATCCTCTCTCTTTATTTCTCTGCATCCTCATATTATTCAGCGGCGCGGTCTTGTACTCTCTCCGTGACTAATTCTGCATTGTCTTCTGTTATGATGTACTAGGGAATATCCTTGTGTGCCTTCATTTTCTTAGATGCTCCTCTTGACTGAACAATCATTCTCTTCGGTGGCCATAGCTACATTAGATCTGTTGTGACTGGGGTATATGGTATATCCCCTCCTGCTTTTCCCTCCTGCTTTTCCCTCCTGCGCTGGGATGTCATCCTGTCTTTGTGACACACCATTAGCAGGTTCTGCGTGATCCTTCTGCTATGTGACTGGCTTGGGGATAATCTGTTTCTTTATTGTTGTGCTCCCCCCTGTTGACTTTGTGTGCCCTACTATTTCTCTTGTGTTTGTTGCTAGAGAAATCTTCATTCGTGATGAGCCTGATTCTATTGAGTGTTTGTCCTTTGCTTGTTTCTTGTCCTTTGTTTGGTTCTTGTCCTTTGTTTGTTGCTTGTCATTTGGTTTTTTTACCGAGACCTTCCATTCTTATTTACAATCATTCATCACCCATTGGACTTCTTATGTTATGGCGCAATATCTCATCTGCAACCACTCCTTCTTTGGATCCCTTTTTTCCTAGATCCACATATTATGCCTCGATGCCTTAAAATTTGTTATCATTTTTTACTCCTCCACCACCTATGGTGGGATCCTCCAAGTCTCTGCCACCCTTTCTTGGATTTATTCAAGGTATGTTGCGAAGATGTTGACATTTTTCTTCCTTTCTCTTGTGACAGTTGTGTGCCATAGTGATTCATATTGTAATGCGTGACACCTTCCAGTTATTTAACATAACATGGTGTATTTGGGGTGATCCCAACCCACTAGTGCAATCAATATAATGAGCCAGGAGTAATGGAACTTCGTTCCTACATCCTCGTGTCCTTTCAATCATCCAAAAATAAGTTAAAAAAATATGGACTCCAGCTTAATACAATGCCCTCCGTACATTGCGCAACCGCGACTATTACATCTGCTGGAACTTCCTCCTTGCGACAATTCTTGAGTAAATTATAGGCCATCAGTTTGGTTGCTAACCTTGTTGTTGATTCACTGATCCTATTGATGATGATCCCTCTAGATCCTCTCTATGTACCATAGGTCTTCTTCATCTCTTCTTCCAAGGATTTCTCCAAGTTCTTTTCATCTAGGTATTGCGCAGATGGTTCACCATTGGTGGGAAGACCTATTATCTTTTTTATCAAATTGGCGTCTATGGAAACTTGTGTATCCAACCATAAAATACCTCCATGCATGACTACCACTAACTGTTTGATGCAGTTATTTACATCCTTTCCCCTGCCAAAGTGAGGGATCTCCAACAGTTTCATTATACATGTATTATATATCCCTTGTATCCATTGCTTAGGTTCCATTATGGGTACTCCTATTGCACTCACCCCTATGCTTTCTAAGTATACTTATGTCCACATCCACCACTCCCTCTGTCTGCATAGGATTTTCAGCCTCCATTGTTGGCTCCGACAATGACTTGTTGTTTCTGAGGGTTCTCCTCATCATTTGGTTGGGTGCTCCGACTTTGGGTGGTGCCATATTGCTGGAATCTAAGTAGTTTTACTTATGAAATCTCACTCTCATCATGTTAAATCGCTTGTTCTCTCTTCGCTCTGTGTTCGCTCGAATTCACAATGTGGCTTTTCAAACCCTAATTTTGCTTCTAAAGTTTTGTCATAAATGTTCCCAAGCTTTCCGAGCATGCTTCATTAACTATCATAAATGTTCCAAAGCTTACCAATCACGCTTCATAAATGTGCGTTTTGCACCTCCTTTTTCCGGTGACTGATTTTTTTGTTTCTCAACTATTTCTTTTTTCCTGTGCGTTGTGTTTTCAACTATCATTTTTCTCATGCGCACTGAACTTTTCTTCTGTCATAGTGGTCCTGCATACGGTATCTTTACTTCTTTTTGCATTGAATTTATGTCTGTTGCGCACTGTCATTATCAACTATATGTCTTTTACTTATTCCTCTAACTACTTCTTTTTGTCTTTTCTTCATTTTTCTACTTTTCTCTTCGTCTTTCTTCTTTTAACTTCTACTATTTACAATATGTACAAGTCTACTTGTTGTGCTACAAATACTACGGGTTAGTGGGTCGACTATCCATATATAGTTTCATTCGGCTACCATTCACCATTCCTTGAACTTTGTTGGCATAGGGGCAGAGCCAGGGTTCAACGCTCAAGAGCGCACCAACAAAACCCTAACAACCAGCCCTTTCGGCAACACCTGCGAAGCAGATGAAGTCTCACCCGAGGTAGAGGCAGGGGTGGTTGCAAGACTCCAGTGTCTGCAACCTTAGCTAGGACACAGATCTGTGATTACAATATTCTATCAAAGCACTTAGCAGTTACAATTCATCAGTATTTAACCAGTATCTACTTCACAGTTAAAACCCTAATCACATAGCACCGCAGTATTCACCCAGACCTAGTATATACGAGAACTAAGCACATTCACATGGGTTAGATCTAGCACTTATTCATATTATTAAGCAAAAAACATCAACAGATTTATCTATCATTTATCTATGCCAAAGAACTAAGCAAGTAAACACATAAACACATCAATACATCGCACAAAGCATAACAAAACATGATATACATGGTTCACTCCCAGCCTGGGGCTATGTCCACCAATTCCTCTTCTCTTTTATTATCTTCTATCAATATTCTACATGCACAGAGCCACAAAATACTAGTATGCATAGGACAGGAGATCTGCGCACACCTCGCCAGATCCTCCTTCCCCGAGCTAGGTTACAACACAAATCTTCTACTCAATCTATTATAGTCACTTGCACTTAGCCTTGTAAATCTCACACAACATGCAAAAATCATGTACAACTATCACTTGCACTTAGAACTTGGTATCACACACTTGCGTGTTTGCACTTAGCATCACATACACCCCCTACTTACATCGCCTAACTTTCTATTTATACATTACAATATGGGCCTAAACATGGGTAAACCCATGGGCCAACATCCCCATACCCGTTACATAATCCCAAAACCCAAAAATCCATAAATAAGGGGCCGAGATTCTGCGCTCTCCGCTTTGACTTGTGTTGCACCTTCAACAGCCTGTTGAAGTCCCAAAATAGGTCAAACATGACCAAGGATCCTCAAAACTTGGTCAAGGGCCAACATGCCCCCAACACTCACCTGTGACTCATATCGAGTCACTCTGGCTTGGGTAGCTCTGCTTCAAAAGCCTCGATCTTGGCTTGAGCTGCTTCGACCTGTTTTTGCACCAAGGCCTCCTGCTCAGTGAACTCTTGGATAACTGCTTCGTTGACAGGTCCCTCTAAGAATTATTCGACTGCAATGACTATTTGTTCCAACTCTGCTCCTTGACCTTAAATCTCCTCAAACAGTTGGCACACTTCGTCCTAGATTGGTTGGATCCTCCGAGTCACTTCCGTGACTTTACTCTTTATGGTGTGGACTTGTTGTTGAGCAGTGCGTTGTTCCTAGGATCGCTTCATCTTTTCAACTACTGACATGAGCTTCAACTGCGCTTGTATTGTCGTTGCTTGCTGATTTTCCTCCTGGAGCTGTGACTCTAGTGCCTTTAGTTCAGGGTATTCAAAAAGTCGCTCATAGGTTTGTGCACTTCTACTTCTAAGTTGTTTACTTTCCAGAGTGAATGTTATGATCCTCTCAACTAAGCTTCGGGTAGTGGCTTCTCTTTGATCTCACACATCCTGTGGGGTACTTGGCACTGTTCGTAGCTCTAGGGATGTGATTCTTTGTCGAAGTTGTTGGATAGATTCTGCAAGCTGCGCTACTTGTTGCTCCACTGGTTCTTCTACCTTTTTCTCTAAGCCTTTCACAGAGCGAAATGATCTGTTGACTGCTTCTTTGACTCTGAGTTGCTCTGCGAGAAACTTCTCTTTCTCTTGTTTGACCTGCGCTCTCTCCTCTTCAAACTTGGTGTGGAGGACATCCTTCTCCTGATGCGCAACTTGGAATTGCTCTAACATTTCCTGTTGTTCTTGCTTCAGGGCCACTGTGGCCTGTTCTTTCTCTTCTTGCACTCGACGAAGGTGAGTTTCGGTCGCATCAACTATTCTATGGAGTTGGGCAGGTTCATCTCCCAACTCTGGTTCTTCTAATGGCGGGGTCACAGTGGATACTGTGCAGTAGGATTGAAGGGCATGTTGTACCCCTCTGATTTCTCTCTCAATCCTATCATACATGGTTGCTTTCTTGGATTCTATGTTCTGCATAATATCATGTGAAGCATCTGAGACAGATGCGATGATGAAGTCGAAGTCATCGAGCATGAGCACAGTCTGCAACTTGGTCTTACTAGCTCTAGATTTTTTCCTCGAGGTAGGTTTCGTGGGGAAAACCTTTCTTTTCTTAGAGGGATCAACTTCATCAACAGGATCCCTAGGCGATGTTACTTCACCTTGATTTTGTTGATCATCTTTTCCATTGGTCTCTTCTTTATCAACTTCGTCATCACCTACTCGTCCTGGTGATTCTGAAGCAGTTTCTTCAGATACGCTGCTCAGGTTTTGTACCTATTTGGTATTCTTCCTTTTGTTGGCTCCAGGTGTGTCATGTTCTCCATGAGTGGCCTCTGAGCTACCAATTAGTTCGGGATCAGACACTTATGTTGGGTCAGCAGGGATAAGGAGCTCTGCAGACCATTCCTTAGTTATGTCCTCGAGGTCCTCCTCCGTGAGCTTATAGTATGACTGAAGCTCTTCTTTATGCTTGTCTGCGCGCGAAGTGATACAAATAAAGTGTCGACCTGTGCGGAACTTCACGAGGGGTCTGAACCAGTGCAGGGTGTTTGGCATCATGCGAGGGACAACCCCGATAGCCCTCTTCAACTGGAGATAGTATGTGTAAAATATTGCCTTTGAATGCCACTGTTTTCCCATATCACTCGAGTACCAGAGCATGGTGAACTTCATAGCGAGTGACTCGAATAGCTCAATATCTGAGAAGGTTTCACCTTTCGGCATCTCCCAAGCAGTAAACACTATGAGGTTCAATAGCCAGCTAAAATGGAATTCATAGCCCTGATCTTGAGCTTCATGGCAATCCAATTCGAGCTGGTTGACTAAGTACTTCGCCCAGTTCATTTGGAGTCCTTCTACACATTTTTCGGCGAGGTCAACAACGAACCCCGTAACTTGTGTAGGTCTGTTCTTTCTCACTAGATTTCCTGCAATTAGCTGGCAGGCCAGGCACACTGCGCCATTCTGCATGGAAGCTACCTTGTAGCCTCGCATCCCCTTTTCTACATCACCATATGTGTGTTTAATCCTTTGTGCCAGTGCGCGGTCTGCAACCTTCCTTAGGTAGAATTCTTGTGGGTCGTGTCCCTGCATGATCAATCCGGTGATCCTTTGGATCAGCGTTGGATCGACTATGATGCGTCTATCTAGCCATAGATAGTTGTCGTGGTAGCATGATAGCAGGATCTTGACACATGCGTTAACCTCTTGGTGCCTTCCAAAATGTGGAATCTTCATCACATTCAAGATGGTGGATAGCACGAGGTTCATAGTCCATGGTTGGGGGATTATTTTTGAGTTCTTCCCCCTCATCCTAGTCAAATATCTATGAGGGGCAAGCATACTGTGGTTCTTGCGGTCTCCTAGGTTGAAATCGCTAAATTTTGATGTCGCAATCTTATCATGTTGCGTTCTAATGGCACATATCCCCTTCGGGAGGTATGCATTAACCAAGGTATAATCGAAATCCCTCAGGACACTGTCACAACTCACCACACTAGCCAAAGTCAGGATGTAGTTGGGCAGGATAGTCAGGATTAACTTCACGTTCGCCAAGAAATCTCGATGCTTGGTTATCTTCTCTACTGCAGCTCAGGATGGTATGAATCCACGAGCAGTTGACGATGAGGCTTTCACTCCTCTCATCGATGAGGCTTGAATACCTGCGGACATTACTTTCTCGACCATTAGATCGATTAGAACTTCTTCTACACACTTTTCAGCTGCACTAAGTTCCTCTGACATACACACTCAAGATTGGATTACTTAGATTGATGAATGGGTGCTCAAAGCAATAGAACAGGTGTCGATCTCAGTAAACATAGTGTGGTAGCAATGAGTTGTCTTGGATACAATTCGCAAAAGTGTTCTCGGTGCAACAGTCGATGGAATAAGTAGATAGTGGGGTAACGAATCTCTCCAATGAACAAGATGCCTTCATCAATGTGGTTATGTCTATTGCGACGTGGTCCCAATGGTCTGAAGATGAGCTTTATGGTCGTAATTGTTGTTCTAAATGTTTAGGGGCATCGATCTAATGGTCATAATGCCTCCAATGATTATATTGCTTCGCCATGGCGAAGTGCCATGTTGTGTTGTTCTGATATCCCAGTGAAGTTCCAGTTTTGCAAATCTTCCTTTTGCGAAGTCCCCTCTGGAACATTCTGCAACTTTTCTATCTTTTCTCTCTTCTTACTGAGATTTCTAGCCTTCTTCCCTGTGATCTTTGTCTCAGTACTTCTCTTTCCATTCTAATTATTATCTTCTTTTGGCACAGTAGCTTTCACTGTTGAGATTCTTTCATAAGGTTCAAGGGCAATACTTCTTCTCTGTCTGGGGTAGGTGCTCCACTCTTCTGTCAGTCTTCCTGTGTTCTTTCAACTTCGACATCCAAGTTTCTGGTTCTAAATAGCTTCGATATGTTATCATGTTCTTCAATCAAGTGTGATATCCTCCTAGTCATGAAATCTTTTAATTCTTGCTTCTTCTGTTCTAAGACTTCCTCTTCTTTTCTTCTATCTTGATCCTTCTCAATCCAGGTTTTCCCTATTAACATAGAAAATGGGGTGTTTCTCTCAATAAATTTAACAACCTCGAAATCTTCCTCTATTGAAGTTCCGTGAGCACTCATAGACATCTGGGTGAGTCTTCCACATAGGGTTATCATCTTTCCTCTCAATAATCCTATTCCTCCCAATGAAGGAATCATAGCAAGATTTCCTAAACTTTCCCAAGTTCTTTCTGTCATGATGTTCACTTGTGTTTCTTCATCCAAAACACAGTCAATGTCGAAGTCTCCTATTCTTGTTTCTATGCATTCTTTTTCTTTGAAGATCTCTGATAAGTTGATATTTTTGTGATTATTCAGGGTTTCTTTCATTTGTATCAATACATTCTCTGATTCTTTTTGGGTTTCTTCCATGGTCTTAGTTTCTTGATCTTCCTTAGGGTTTTCTTGTCTCATATTCATTCTTTCAACCTTAGCAATCATTCTAGGGAAATCCAAAACTTCGTGATCCATAGCTTTACAACAAAGACAACTAGGTCTTCTACCAGAGCATTCCTTAGCAAGATGTCCCGGTCTTCTGCAATTATAACAAAGGGTTAATCCTCTTTTTTTTTTTAAATGATCCCCCTCTTTTCCTGTACTGCACACTAGGGTCATAGTAGCTAACCTGCAAAAAAATCTTTCTAGGATCCTGCATCCATTTGTTAGTCCAAACATTCTTTATATGCATAGTAAAAACATATCTTTCATCATTTCTATCAGAACTACTCATATCAAATCTTCTTTCTTCTATTTGTGCCCTAGTTTTCAGGCTAGGACAAAATTTATCAAACATACCTAGATCCATACTTTCGAAATAAAAATTTCCACTTATCTTACCTTTTCAATCAAAACTTTTCATTGTTCTTACCTTTATCATAGCACAAAGCTTCAAGATCTTGCCTCTTTTCTTCAAATCTGACTTCTCTTCTTATCATAGAGCTTTATAGGTCAAGTAGAATACTGTGCACTAGGGCAACATATCTACGCACGAAGATTTCTCTTTTTCTTTACATCAGTTCCCAGCAATCATAGTTTCAGTCCCGGCAATGAAACCATTTGTTGGCACAAGGGAAGACCCAGGGTTCAATGCTCAAGAGCACACCAACAAAACCCTAACTACCGACCCTTTCAGAAACACCTGCGAAGTAGATGAGGTCTCACCCGAGGTAGAGGTAGGGGTGGTTGCAGGAATCCAGTGTCTGCAACCTTAGCTGGGACACAGATCTGTGATTACAATATTCTATCAAAGCACTTAGCAGTTACAGTTCATCAGTATTTAACCAGTATCTACTTCGTAGTTAAAACTCTAATCATAGAGCATCATAGTATTCACATGGATCTAGTATATACGAGCACTAATCACATTCACATGGGTTATATCTAGCACTTATTCATATTATTAAGCACAAAACATCAACAGATCTATCTATCATTTATCTATGCCAAAGCACTAAGTAAGTAAACACATCAATACATCGCGCAAAGCATAACAACACAGGATATACGTGGTTCATCCCCAGCTTTGGGCTACATCCACCAATTCTTCTTCTCTTTTATTATCTTTTGTCAATCTTCTACATGCACAAAGCCACAAGATCCTACTCTACATAGGACAGGAGATCTGTGCACACCTCGCCAAATCCTCCTTCCCCGAGCTAGGTTACAGCACAAAGATTCTACTCAATCTCTTATAGTCACTTGCACTTAGCCTTGCAAGTCTCACACAGCATGCACAAAGCATGTACAACTATCACTTGCACTTAGCACTTGGTACCACACACTTGCACGTTTGCACTTAGCATCACATACACCCCCTACTTATATCGCCTAGCTTTCTATTTATACATTACAAAATGGGCCTAAACATGGGTAAATCCATGGGCCGACATCCCCATACCCGTTACATAATCCCAAAACCCAAAAATCCCTAAACAAGGGATCGAGGCCCCGCGATCTCCGCTTCGACTTGTGCTCCACCTTCGACAGCTTGTCGAAGTCCCAAAATAGGTCAAACATGACCAAGGATCCTCAAAACTTGGTCAAGGGCCAACAAAATTCCTTGCCTACTAATTCTTGCAATTGTACAACACCTTTGTCTGTGACATAGTTTATCTGATATTCCCTAGCCAATGCATTCTAAGCTTCCCTAGGTGTTGCAAATGTTGATAATGAGAGGGGGGTGAATCAGTATCAAGTACAATTTAAAAAAAAAAAAATCAACTTATACTTGAACCATATTATATATTCAATTATATCCAATGAGCAATGAACAATAGTAGAAGTGTTACACCAATACACCACAATACACCATGCATAATATATGAGAAAAAACCAATAGTTATTGTTTAAGGGAAGTAATGACTTCCAAAGGTAGCTACAGCTTCCAAATATAAAGGGAGGGATAAACCTCCAAAAGGAAAATACAATCCTCCAATATCAAGAGACGTTTGACCTCTCCATCCTTGCCCCTTCCTTCTGTTATCTCCCAAAATGAATCAGTCACTATGGTTTCATTTTGTGAGTGATAGCATGGTTATTGGTAGTTTTCTCCATTTTGTTTTAAGTTCTTCTAGTGGCAAAATTTAGGTTTTTAATTCATATCTTAGAAATAAGACGATCCATAAAGGTCTTTTCTTTAAAATTTCATGAAAATACTTTCAACAGCTAACGCGTGTTTCAAAGTTGATGATTAGCTCATGAAAGCGGTGATTTTCAACAGTTAAGGAGCATTTCCCCACAGACAGTTAGCTGGTGAAAGCGCGGAACATGTGTATTTTCTCCATGTTTTCAAAAATCAAAAGATGACATGCTCAACACATGTCACGTAATCATTATAAGGCGTTGGTGAAAGCGGATAATGATGAAGATTCGGTTTTGCACGTCTAAATCGGATTTCAAAGTGGATCGGGTTCATAAATGCATGCTTCACGAGATAATGGCGTTGGAGATGGCAAATTCAAATCCATCATCATAGGTAAAGGAGTGGTACTAATCGACTGGTGACATCAAATCGATGCCTCATATCCCCAACACGCATCATCCACAGGCATATGATATGTTTTCATTTTTGAAAGACAACGCCGAGAGTTTTCACCAGCACCAAACCTCGGCTCAAACAACAGATTATAGTGTTTTTGTGTGCAAAATTGTCTGGGGTCCGAATTGCATATGGAAAGGAAACGAAGTGGTTCATTGTTAAGGAAAGAATTAGACAGTCTGTCCTTTCTACAAGCGCATCCAGAGGTGCAAAAACACTTCTCAGACACAGGTTGCATGGGATATGTTGAGAAGTTACAGAACGGTTGTCACCAAACAACAGCTGAGGTGTTTGCTAAATCATATGATGGAAATAAAGCCTATGTCGGGTCTTAATAAATCATAGTTGATGAAGCCGCCATTGTTGTAGCAACTAGCTTACCTAGATCAGGTCAGAGTTGGTTCAAAACGACAGCAACCAAGAATCTCAATTTCAGAGCATATCTTAAGGAAGAATTCAGAAATGTTGCATGGAAGAAAAGCATGCCAGTTTCTCATTTGGAAGAGGAATGGTAGGACTGTTCAAGGGCATCCAACTCTATATAACCTCAGAAGGCAGGTATGACAAGCTGATGCTATACCATTTCAAGATCTTAGACCATTTTACAGGGAAAACTCTCCTAAATTTACCTTTCTTCTTGCATAAAAGCCTAACTAAAGTCTGTAAAAAGATTAGGGCTGAACCTTTAAGTATGAAAAACACTCTTTGTCATTTCGGCCTAATCAAATTGATAATCCTGGAGGAATTAAGACAAAGAGGAAGGACTTGGCAACATTTTTTTTTTTGGGAGGGCTTTGAAACCCAAACTCAGCCCATGAATGAGCAGAAGAGAGCTGGAAAAAGGTAATTAACTCCTCAAAGTAGCTCGAGGAAGAGGAGAACTCTTCTAGGACCACCAGAAGATAGGATATCTGGCATAAAATCTAACAGGTCAAAGAAAAAGTTAGATTTTGAAACCACTTTAGAGCAGCCTACAGAAAAGAAGACAAATATCTTGAATCTTCCATACACAGACTCAGAAACAGAGCCTGAGCAAGAAGATGAAAGTCCAGCCATTAAAAGCCCTGAAAACTCCATGGAATTTGCACATGATTGTGAGACTTTTACCCCCACTGATGAAGCAGAAACATCAAAGAACAATGGGTCAAAGAAATCATAGAAAATTAAACAACTAAAAGAAGTGATTGCTCAACAGGAGGTCTTAGAAAGAGTAATCAAGGAGAGATACAAAACTCTGTCTGATAATTTCACAGAAACAAATGTTGCATTTGAGAAGTTGGCTCGTGAAAGTGTCAAGGACAAGAAGAGAAAGAAGAAAATTACCAAAGATTATAACAGTCTATGGTGGTTAGCAAAACGCCTTAAGAGGAGGATTAGAAAATTGAAACAGAAACAGAAGTCACACCCAGATCTGCAAGTGCTAGCCTAGGTTGTTGTGAATATGCAAGGAGATAAAGTAGAGACACGCTGAGTTTTTGATAAAACAACAGTTTTGGAGGTGAAAGTTCCTTTTGGCCAAGGCAGAGCTTTCACCAGCGCAAAGGGTTAATTTATGACCAGTTAGCTGGTGAAAGACAGAGCTTTCACCAGCTAACCAACGAATCATAAAGCGAGTTAGCTGGTGAAAGCACAAAAAGAATTTTTGAAAGCTAAAGATGGAGCAGGGCGATTTTCAAAGGATTTAAAGAGGTTCCAAAGCATTAAAGGGTTAACTACTTAGTTAGAAAATACTCAGCATCAGAGATTCTTGGAGATTTTGAAAACCACATTCTAAATCAGTCTCCTAAAGTTTCGACTATGAGTAATTGAAGAAATCCAGCTACAAAGACAGGTGCCTTTACCTTTTTCATGACACAGCAGATTCCAGAAGTTGATGAAGTACAGATGTCAAATTTTGATATGGAAGACAGTTCGAATGCTAGCCTAGCCACTAGTCTTTGTTATCGATTGTCTTAGTTAATTTGATTTGCTATTTTTAGATACAGATCCAATTTTTCAGGATCTTAAAAATTGATTGTAAGAGGCTATAAATGCCTATCTTTTCTAAGAGACAAGGGTTCAAACTGGGAATACAGTTTTTGCTACTGTATAGACTCTTATTGCATAATAAAATTACAGTCTCCTTTCGCTTTCAATATCAGAAATATTCGTGTTTCCTTTTATGTACTTTATTTCAGTTTATCTTAGCTTATGAAGACTGTCATCTCTTTATTGAGCTCATAGACTTGAAGTGAAGGATTTCTTTCTATCTTGCACTAAGCCCTACATCCATTTGTATTTGGCAATCAAGATTAGTTTTCTTCATCCTCTCCTTTCAAATTACTTGATCTGATTATTGTTTCCTAAAAGCACTGTTTCTTTTGATGTATGATGAGTTGTCTATTACATTAATCGTTGAGGATCCCATTGTTCCAAGCATACCTACACATTATTTTTAAGTTACCAAGCATCCTTAGTCTACAACCCTAAGGAGTTTCTTGGAGTGATAACAAATTGGCGTCGTTGTCGGGGAGACAAAATTTAAGTTCTTCTTTCCTAGGATACGACACAGAGCTGATCTTTGATGATAGACAAAGATTAGGCATTTTAGTTGGTTGTAATTATCTATTTGGCGACTCCACAAGTTCATCCTGGCTCCTAAGAGCATCAGTACTAGGGAGAATCCTCAAGAATCACCTATCACACCAGTATCCAATCCAAAACTAATTCTTAGGAAAGGAAAGACAATTCAGGGTCAAGCTTCAAAATCAGATACAGAAGGTAATCCTCTTTTCAGTTCTGGAAAGTCTACTACAGAAAAATTTGAATTCTTTTCAAAGAGTACTGATGAAAAAACAGTTGTAAATACTGTAGAAGAACAAACTCCTTTTGATCAACAGGAAAATACCAATGATGATAAATTGATAGATTCAAATTTGATTGAAAAAACATCCAAGACTTTAGAAAGAAGTCATAGTTCTTCTTCTCTTGAGTCTTTTC
>ML781704.1:635881-646169 GCA_009831015.1 Picea engelmannii | reverse complement strand
CAACACTTTTTGTACAACCAAGGATTCATTGAGCTCTTCACCTAATCCTCTGATAGCATTAACAACTTCATCAACTCTAAGAAAATAGGTTGCAATATCTTCCTTTTCATCCATCTTCAAATTTTCAAATTCTGCTCTATGTCGTTGAAGCTTGACCTACTTAACTTTTGGATCACCTTCATAAATAATCTTGAGTTTGTCCCATACCTCTTTAGCAGTGCTACAGCCCATCACTTTGCTAGCAATGGTTGGTGCCAATGCTCCTAGAATAACATGTATGGCTTTTGAATTACAACTCATAAGCTTCTTCTCATTTGGATCGGTTGGAGCATTATTTGGGATTACATAGCCATTTACAACTGAGTACCAAATGTCTACTCCCAAAGCTATTAGGTAAGTTTTCACTCTATCAATCCAATATGCATAATTTATTCCATCAAATATTTGAATCCCATTTGAAATGTGCTCATGGTCATCCATCTTTGCTCAGGATTTTCCTTCCAGTGGTTAAATTGTTCTGAAGGCAACCTGCTATGATAACAATTGTTGATACTGAGAGGGGGGTGAATCAGTATTAAGTACAATTTAAAAAAAAATCAACTTATACTTCAACCAGATTATATATTGAATTATATCTAATGAGTAATGAACAATAGTAGAAGAGTTACACCAATACACCACAATACACCATGCACAATATATGAGAAATAACCAATAGTTATTGTTCAAGGGAAGTAATGACTTCCAAAGGTAGTTACAGCTTCCAAATATAAAGGGAGGGATAAACCTCCAAAAGGAAGATACAATCCTCCAATATCAAGAAAGGGTTGACCTCTCCATCCTTACCCCTCCCTTCCACCCAATAATATATGAGAGATAATAAAACTTTACATTAAATTATCACTATCAGCCAACCATCACATAGAACCTAATAATGCTTCCTGAGACTTCTTTAACTTCTGCAATTCTTCACTTCTTAGAATACTCAAATCCTATATATAATATAACTCAATGTATTCTTTGAAACTCCTCCAAGTTTCACTTCTTGAATCCTCCTAGAAAAGGATTTATAGAGAAAATGGTAGACCTTATTCAATTCTGGTTTATTCAGGAGAGGAAACTTGTACAGCATGCCTTGCGCTCAATATTTAACATAATATTTTGAAATTAGTACACATGAAACTACAGCCTGTACTATTTCCAATGCAATTGGTCTCACTTCATTTGGATTCTCTATGAATACGTTATGATTTTTTACCCAAAACACATGTTTATGACTAGCTTCAGGACTAGTCAAAAACCCCATCTTCCACTGAGTGTATCTCCAAAATTATAGAGAATGAAGAGCTGAAATTTTTACCATGGGTACCTAGATATGTCTTCTCAATAGCATACAAATTTCATCATCTGAATCGTTCTAGAAAAAACATTATAGATAAAATGGTAAGATGACCTATAAATAACATACCTTAGAACACATCACCAAAAGACTTCATCCTCCCTTGAAATTCGGCCTTCTTTACTTCAGATTTCCTCTGAAATTCAACTTATATCTCCTTGTTCATTAAAAAACTTGTGTGTGTTGAAAAATGAATGTATAATGAGATGTATTTATACCCTTTATGTCACTTTCTTTTAACATTAGGGTCGACCTGACACTTTTTTATTTTGTAATTATTTTCTTTAATTATCTTTAGGGCCGACATGTACTTTCTTCTTCAATTCACTTTGTCATCTTCAAAAATTCATTTCTCCTCAACCATGAGGATCCACATGACATGCCACCTACCACCGGAAACAACATGATGTATACTATCCATCCATGGGTGTTGTATCTGCATGTGCACTGTCCTTCATGTCCAAATACCTTCATCAATCTTGGGGTCCAAAACCAATGACTAGGGTTGACATCAATGACAACAACCAATCTTCCAACAACAAATACTTACTTTCATAGAAGAGAATCATATCTCCTTCTTTTAAGTTCTTCTTCTTAATATGTATGTCATGCAATGCTTTATCTTTGACTTCTATTCCTCTTGGTGGAAACCTGCTATGATTTTGTCCTCTTCTAATTCCAACAATTGAGCTAGTTTTTCCTATATTGCGCCCCTTTCTGTCATATATGTAATTGTTGCAATGCGCAAACTTGGGAGAAAATAATCTAAGGGGACTACTGCTTCATGTCCATACACTAATCCAAAGGGTGTCTTCCTTGTTAGCTTCTTGTGTGTATTCCTATAAGCCCAAAGTACTGTTGGTACCTTCAAATCCCAATCGTCTATGTTTACTTTACAAATCTTTGTCAAAGCATTCTCCAAAATTTTGTTAAAGGATTCCACTGTTCCATTTGCTTGAGGATGATAAGGAGTGCTCTTCTGATGATAAATCTCAAATTCTTCCAGCATGGCCTCAATTGTACTATTGATAAAGTGAGTCCTCTGGTCACTCATCAATATTCTTGAACATCCAAACCTTGTCACTACATGTTCAAATAAAAAGCATGTTACAGTCTATGCACTGCAATCCTTTACTATTGTTGCCTCAACCCATATGGTTAATTATTTTGTCATTGTAATAATATATATTCCTCTTGATCTTCTTGTTGGTGGATTAATTGGACCTACAAAATCTACCGCCCACTTATCAAACACTTGTAAAGTTACTTGAGGCTTCAATGGCATCCCATCCCTATTGGATAACTTCTCAACTCTTTGACAAACATCACACTTCTGGAAGTATTCCTTTGAATCCTTGTGAATGGTTGGCCACCATAATCCGGCACGCAATACCTTATGCACGATAGATTTTCCTGCGTAGTGTCCTCCAACAATTCCTTGATGCTCCTCTGCTAAAATGATAGGCATTTCATGCTCCATCACACATCTTATTAAGATGTTATTTTCTCCAAATTTGTATAAATGACCTACAATCAATTGATAATATGCATCTCTGACCACCAAATTTTTCTTATGTGCAGAGTTCTATTGGTGCAAAGCTTGTACTCAAAAGCTTAATGTCACACACCCGACCCCTAAGTACCTTTTTAAGGGATGGGGTATAAAAAATTTCGCTTACCTCCGACGAATACGCTATCGAGGAATACTCCTTTTCTCTCGATGGACAATCTTGATGCATGCCAGATCTCCTGAACTACGATTAGGATCCATTTGACACCTAAGGTTCACAAATCCTACTGGACCCCACTCAACTCTTCAACCTATTGAAGATTAACATGCACCATCACACTGATTTTCTTAGTCAGCATAAATTCACCATGTCATCGTAGGGCGCTTAGATTAGACTTGCTCGACTAGAGGATGACAATTGTCCCTCTCCTGTAGTCCAATTAAAATACTTAATTAATATTTCATAGAATACCATTCTTTGGTAATTAATTACTTAAACCTTATTAAGGATAATTATTCTCCACAAACTAATTATCTAGTAATTATTTTTTGCTTAGCCTAATACTCATTGCCCAGTAATTACTGAGGTTTTACTTTTTCTTCCCCCCCTTAGAAGTAGTTTAGCACTAACCCAAAAAATTGCTCATATGATAATTATGAGTAATTATATTATAACAAAATGAGGTTAATTTCTCCATAATATACTTAAGTTGATTAACCTTAATTAAGGGATATAATTCAATCCCTCTCTGACACGCAACTCCATACCGAATTTTCACGTAATTTCACACATATATATAAATATATGCATATTTATTTATTTACGGGGGGAAATGAGTAACTATATTCAATTTGATATTTATTATTGCGAATTTGTTCTTTTATTAATTATATTATAATATAATTCTATTTAATTATATTATAATATGATTCTATTTAATTATATTATAATATGATTAAATATATCACGGGAGAACTCGAGATTATTAATATCGATCAATACCCAAGCCTCCGGACTTTGATGAAATTCCTCATCATACTTTTATGAACCCAAATCTCTCGAATGTCGAGTTCCGAAGAGGGTCCCACACATACTATACCTTTGTGCAAATATAATTAATTATATCACCACATAATATAATTAATCCCATTTAATGTTTATTATAACATTGGGATACAGGAAAACAGGTTCGACCTTCGGTCATTTTGGTCTTACGCTCTATCTTCCCCAAACATCCCATAGTCTCGAAGCTCCGAACTCCCAGAGTCCCAAACTCCCGAAGAGTCCACGTGAATTCACATCAAATATTAAATTAAAAAGGGAAGAAGGGTTAGTATTGTGTCACGTACTAATATCATAATAACTCAATTAAAATGTATTATATTAAACCTTTTTGGAAATTGCGTCCAGGCTTATAAAATTTCAAATATTATATTTAATATTGGGATGAAAGAGAGAGCTCTTCGGGTCAACTCCTTCGGATCTCCCAGACATCATTTATACTCAAATCTCTCGGAGCCCCATAGTCCTGAAGCCTCGAAGTGGCCCCAATTATGCACGTTTCAACGTTATTTAATATTTTAAAAAAAAGGAGAAGAGTTGGCCCTCTTCACGTGTGGCTATTTTAATAAACCTTAATATAATATCATATATTATATTATACCCCTCAAAAATTACACCTAGGTTTTAAACATTCTCCAATATTATATTTAATAATTTAAAATTGGAATTAGGGAAAGATATTCAGGTCCACACCTTCGTCTCTTCCACGCAATTCTTCATTCTCATATAACCCAGAGTCCTAGAGTTCTGGAGGGGACCCACTTGCATTACAATGTAATATAAATACAATGAGTTATTTTGAATTATAATATAATAAATTCCAAATAAAGGGTTATTATATTCAATTATGTTAATTTGATTGCAATTTAATATTATTTTTTTTGCTAGTTTGTCTGTGACCTGCGGGACTAGCCTGTGGCTTGAGAAACTGTGACTCAGGGGAATCTAAGCCGTCAAAATTACTCAGGGATCGCACTTGGCCTGAGCCACACCAACCCTTAACATGGTTGGATTTTTTTGTCCCTGCAATTTTCGAACCGATGACTTAACATCACTGAGTGCCTTAAAAACACACTTTTTCACCGACTGTCCTACACCTCAGGGACTGATCCCAATTGAATATAATATCATATAATTGATTATATTTATAGTATATGCGACCTTGTACAGGGAAAGGTAGGGTTCAGGCCTTCAATGACTTTGGCTTGTGGATTGCATCACCCCAAACACCTTGAAGCCCCAAAGTCCTAAAGTCCCAAAGACCACAAGATGGCTACAGTATTTGGTCACAGGTTATGCTTTGACATTAGAATAATAATAAATTATATTCTCTGTAGTCTCATTTATTTTACGCTCCAGGAACTTTAGCTTCCATTTTCAAAATAAAATAATAATAACATTAATAATAATGATAATAATAATATGTATATAGACATATATATATACATTTATTTCCATATCCCTGCATGGTTTTATCACCTAGAGAATTTAAATGAAATTATTTTCTCTTACAGTAAAATAAGAAAAGGGAAAATATAATTATGAGTAGATTTTATTTTCCTTATTACTGTGATTTACTACTCTTACTAAATTTAAGGAAATTGGTCATAAGATTTACCTCCACATTAAATTTTACATTTCTACCAACATTTACTACCCACCAAAATTTAAGGGGATTCTTCCCAAATTTAGGATATTTAACACAATTTAAACATAAATGTTTACTTATGCCCTAAAAAGAAATTTGAGACCTTTTGTATTTTAATTCAATTAGGTAAATTTCATGTTTATTTCCTAATTATTTTTCCTCAATAATCATTGATAAGGACTTATGCATTTTTCAATATTTGGGTTGTTCTCCTAAAGTGAAAACCCATATCTGATATCCTCTAAGATTTCTAGCATAGAATTTGAGGACATACTAAAATAGAACATTATTATGTAGAAAAATCACTCTCTCTTCGTTCAGATGTTTTATAGAGATTTTTAACTATTCAGTCATCATTTCCCAAGCATACATTAAACTGTACAACACAATCAACCACAACATCCACTCCCATAAATGTGATTTTAACACACAGATAGTCAAGAGATAAGGATTTAAATCAAATGAGCTTCAGCTAAGACATTCTCTTTATTTTACTTAAATTTCTCAAGCCACTTTTGTTAGAAATCAAACTTACACAGTTCTAAACATAGTGTAAAATTTTCTTTGATCTAAACACTCAAAAGATTTAACCAAATATACTTATCTAGGATCAAGAAAGTGTTGCAACTGTTGAAAGGGGTGCTCTTTTCCACCCAACTATAGGCACAACAACTCCTGGAAGGATTTACCACTAGCCACCCCATAGATATATCATGATGCTTTGAGATTCTTCCTTCTGTTTAGCAACAACCAAGGGTAGAGATCACTCTCCTCTTCCCATAGGAACTTGACAGATTGCTTTTATCTCCACCAATCAAGGGGGTCTACAATGAGTTCTACCTCAGTCACTCATCTTCTCTGCAACCTCGTTTATTAACTTGGATTGAAAACACTACCCATAAATTCCTTTACCCATAACCCAATTTGTTTTTTGGTTCTCTTTCAAACTAGAGAGTTGTAGAAGCTCTCTCTCTTTAGAAAATGGCTCCCTAACTCAACTCACTATCTCCCCTTCTCACTTCTTGCCCTTTTCCCTTCATTTCCTACATTCTTTAGCAAGATATTCGTGGGTTAAATCCCCCAATTCGTGGGTCAGCCCAGAATGCTCTAGATGGGTTCTTTTCTTCCCATGTTTCTGAGGCAAGGAGGTTCTAGTACAACACCCATTCTTGTTCATAAATGTGGGAAGTTGATATTTCAACTACCAACTTCCTCCATTAACCACAATTTTTAGAAAATGGCCAATCTGGATTTTTCTTGAATTTTAAATTGGCAAGGGAAATTTCCTCATTGTTTCCCTCTCATGGCATCATGACCTGTATAGGAAATCCACCTCAGCAGTTGTAAAACATTTTCCTTTTTTTACATTAGTAACATAAATATTTACACTACCCTTTTAGAAAAATATAGTTACATTTACAAGATGGGGGAAACATGGGTATTACACTTAATAATGTCAGCAAAATACTCATCAGCTATATGTACTGAAAACTATTGTGCATCTGAGAAATTGTCTTCCACGTTACCG
This sequence comes from Picea engelmannii, assembly GCA_009831015.1. Classification (NCBI taxonomy): domain Eukaryota; kingdom Viridiplantae; phylum Streptophyta; class Pinopsida; order Pinales; family Pinaceae; genus Picea; species Picea engelmannii. The sequence goes on along the minus strand of ML781704.1, from coordinate 639,021 downwards.
GGTTCTTCTCCATTAGTTATCCAGGATAAGTGATATGGTCCTGCATTCAATCTTCCAGGCTTTACCACAACTTCAAAATCGAATTTTGGGAACAAAAGTAGCCATCTACATATCCTTCCCCCCAACACTGGATTACTGACTAAATATATAAGAGTAGAATGATTTGTAAACATATTGAAATGTTTCCCTAATATGTAATGTCTGTATTTTTGCAAATCATACACCATAGCTAATCCTTCTCTTTCTGTAGAGTTATAGTTATGTTCTGAATCTGATAAATTTCCGCTGGAAAATGCAATAGGTGATCTATATCACCTTCTCCTGGTTGTGTCAATACCGCTCCTAATGATATTGCAGATGCATCCACATGCACATGAAATTCTTCTGCCCAATATGGAAACACTAAAATCAGCGCAGTAACCATCTTCTCCTTTAAAATATCCAAACTTTGTTGGCATTCTTCATTCCACTGATACTTAGTGTCCTTCTTCAACAACTTCTCATTGGCGCAGTAATGTATGCATATCCCCTTATGAACTTCTTGTAATATCCAACCCAATGTACTCTTCAACTAGTGCACTAACTTTGGTGGTGGTAATTTAACTATGGCAACAATTTTAGCAGGATCAAACAACATACCCTGTTTACACACCACATGTCCTAACAAAATGCCAAAAGGTGCATTGAAAATACATTTCTTAATATTCAATGATGTTTGACATTGTCTACATCTGTCTAACATTTATCTTAGCACTGCAACATGATCCTTTAGTAAGCTAAGCATTGTCCAATCGTCCAAGTAAACCTCCAAAAACTTATGAATAAAGTACTTAAAATCTACTACTACTACTCTTGAAAAAATGGTTGGTCCATTCTTTAGCCCAAATGGCATGACTGTGTATTGAAAATATCCCTATTCTGTAGAAAATGTAGTCTCATGTCTATCTTCTGGTGATATCCTGAAAACCCATCTGTAAAAGAATAAGCTTCTTGACCCCCTACATTCTCCAAAACTTCGTTTGTAAATGGAGTAGGAAAATGATCATGTAGGCAAGCATCATTCAATTTTCTCAAATATACATAGATCATAATTCCCCCTTATTTCTTCTCCTACACCACCATCGGATTGATCCATTATGACTCTTCCACAGGTTCCATGACACCAGCTTCTGGTCTTGTCAATTTATGCCTTCACTATCTCTTTGTATATTGGATTCAATCTGTAAGGTCTATGTCTTATAGGTCTAGCTTCTGGCTTCAAAGGGATCTTCATCTCTCCTAGTATCCTGCTATTTCCTTCATTTCTGAAGATGTTGCTGGGAATAAGTCATTGTACTCGCGCAGTAGTTTTGTGATTCTTTCTACTGTTTGATTATCCCAATAATATCCAATGCTGGCAATCTTTGGGTTTTCTACAGTTCCAATGTTTACCTTCTTTATATTCAATGGCACAAAATAATATTATGAATCTAGATTTGGGCCTTCTATTTCCCTTTCTCCTTCAACTTCTGAGATCTGGATATTGCACGGGTTATCCTTTGTTGGATCTTCTGCTTCTGCGACATGATAACAATGTAGAAATTGTTTCAATGTCAGTCTATTTTGCTTCTGATAGGTTGGGATTATTTCAAATTTTGGTTCTTCAAATATTTTGTCTCTTACCACCTTCATTGTTGTATCAATCTTTGGGCTTTCATGCTCAAAGGAAAATGTAACTACAAAATTTTGATGTATCTCTTCCCAATTTGTAGTTTCTCTTCCCAGTTTGTAGTTTCTTTCATAATTTCCTGCCTAGCTTCTTTGAATATCTCTTTCTCTTTGAGTGCATGAAACTTCTTATTGACCAAAATTTGGTCACCTATATATTCCTTCTCCTCGAATAATAAAAAAAAAATGATATCATAAAGTGAAAATTTTTGAACTATTATAAGTTCCTTGTATAGTCCTTGGTCTCATCTTCGACACGCATTTTTTGGATCGTAAATCCGAGTTCATATGCTCAAGATATCTAGGTTTTAAGTTTAAAGTGGAAAAGGGCACCTCTTACATGTGGAATAAAGTTAATCTTTTGGAAGCGCTTTTAAATCTTTTTGGCTTCAAGACCCTTGAAAATATTCTTGTATTGGGTTCAAAACCCATAAAAAATCTTCATGGCATTTCTCATGGGCATATGCCATTCTCCTCTACTTAAAATTTATTTGAGTTATGGCGGTCGGTCGGACTCACCATAACTCCCTCACCTCTTCATCCCCCTCACATATGTCCCCAACAAACTCACCTTACCCCCCTCTCTCCATTTCCTCACCCCTCACCCATCCCATACTTAACATTTATTTGAGTTATGACAGTCGGTCAGACTTTGCCATAACTCAAATATTTCCCTCCCCCTCACTTGCCAACCCACTAACCCTTCTCCACCACCTACAAATTGCACCCCCCTCATTTCCTCCACCTATAAATTTCACCCCCCTCATTTTCGCCACCTACCAATTACCCCCCCTACCTCACCTCAAATATTTCCCTCACCCTCACTTCCCAACCCGCCAACCCTTCTCCACCACTGTTGGCTATCGGAAGTCACTCCTGGATTGCTAGCAGGAGCAGAGCCCGACGCCCATCAGTTTAATGTCACGATTTTGTTTTAAAGGGTGATCAAATGGAGGAAAACTCAAAACAGCATGGTCAGAAACCAGACCAGGCATACATGAACGAGTGAGGTCTTGATAAACTCCAAACAGTGAGTCATAGTAAAGGGTGAGCAGGTGGAAGACTTATGCAAGAAGAGTGCAAAGGTCTATAATAAACATCAGGTCCATCACAGACTGGAGAAGAATGTATTCAAACGCAAAACCCTTTTACATTCAAACACAAAGAACCAGAGAATACATAAATGCCACGACAAATCCTTTATCATAACATAAATGTAGCGATCCATGCGAATCCTTCGACTGTGAACACTCCGGCGTGAGATGAAACAAAGCTGGAAAAAGAAGAACTATTTGTCATAAACCAAGAAGTCTCAAACACAGAGGCATAACCAGGAAACCAGAATGTCGCTGAAACTTTACAGTCGGGAGCTTAGCTCTACCATCGATAGATACAAAAATGGAAAAAATGCCTACATATACTCAAAACAACAA
>ML781704.1:602609-632056 GCA_009831015.1 Picea engelmannii | reverse complement strand
CCATCTGTGTCAGGGTCCTCATCTATATGTAATGCAGAGAAGTCGTCGATGGATTGGAGGAATTTCTCAATCTCCTGGTCATCTTCAAATACCCTCCAATGTTTGACATTGTCTGGTACAGAGGGCCTGTATCTTACTTCCACATCTGATCTGTCATCGGGCAGCGCGGGAGCTTCGAACAAACTAGCTGAGAAGGCTTGAAAGTCGGCTGGAGCATTTTCTTCCCGTGGAATGAAAGAGATGTTGAAAGCCGGGAAGAAACTATCAATTAGATCCCATACCTCGTTCCTGTAATTCTTGAGGCGAGGGTGCCTGGTCTGATAGACGTTTTTGACCTGCTGAACAATTAATTTTGCATCCCCGAACACAGCCATCTCCCTGATTCCCATCTCTTTTGCATCCCTTAATCCTAGAACCAGAGCTTCATATTCTGCCACATTGTTGGTGACTTCAAATTCCAGCTTGTATGACAGTGATATGGTTTCCTGAGAAGGGGACTTGAATACCACTCCGGCACCTGCACCTATACTGGAAGAGGCCCCATCAAAGAACATCCTCCAAACAAAGGTGGTTGAAGGAGGCATCCCCTGATTAAGACTGAGCTGCTTTCTGATGTGCAAAGGGGGCTCAGGCTCATCGGTGACCTGCAATAAGCTAGATCCTAAGTCAGTGTCTAGGGCATAGATGGGATGATTAGTGGGGTTTGCTTCATCACTGACTATGTAGGCTAGTTGGGCCTCTCTGTACAATCTCCTATGTTCCCCTCCAAAGACCGGGATAGTGGCATACGTGAGATCCATCTATAAATTTGCTCCAAGTCTCTTAATCCAAGACCTTGACAACAGCATGCCAAACTTGGGGGGAACATCAGCTACTACTATATCCATGACCATGCTTTTCATGGGTAGCTGGAACAGGGAAACTACCAGGTCCTTGATGACTCCCAAACATTGTACCCTCCTGGAGTCGAAAGAATAGAGGTCATGGTAGGCTCGGGTGACTTCTAACCCTAGCTCCTCCATGACGGCTTTAGGCATGAGGTTGTGGGAGGCTCCTGAATCCATTAAGAAATTATGCAGCACTTTGTCATGTATGTTCAGGGATGTGTAGAAGGGAGGGGATGAATCATCTATGTCTTCTACCATGGGACCTAGGACCATTGCAGGCCTTTCATCTTGGAGGTTTATGCAGTCTGTGGAAGGGCCAGAGGCTTCAGATTTCAACAGGTCGGAGAAGCGGTTTTTGAATTCCCCATGTTTGATTAGTTCAATGAGGGGCACAGGGATTCTGATCTTTTGAATTTCATGCTCAAAATTAAAGGAAGATGTGAGCTTTGGAATTTCTCTAATCTCAGGAGCATGATTTTGAATGATAGGGGAGAGAGGTTGGGACTTCTTACCTTTGTGGTTGTCTGCTACCTTGTCAGCAGGCTTCTCTGCTCTGGTGGCTGACTCACGAACATCAGGTGCTGCTGCCTTCTTATCTGATCTCAGGTTATACCTGCCTCAGCCACCGCCAGCTTTATCCCCCTTGCTCAACTCATTCAGTTGACTGTTCATGAGGGATTCCTCATATGCTGACTTAGTTAGGTGGGGGAAAGGAGGAGTGACTTCTACAGAGTGGATTTTGGGCTCAGGCTCATCTGGTTGTCTCTCTTCTTCGTCAGCTACGAAGTTGTTCTGGAAGGGAGCCTGAATTCTTTGGTCATCTCTATCTCTTTCCTTCTCTTTGTGCATAGTTGGGGGAGCAAAATTGTTTGGCCTTCTGAAACCTCCTCTGTTCTCGGTGTTCTGAGGGCTTTTGTTCATTTGTTTTCTTTCCGTTTTTAATCTATCCATCTCTTCTTTCAAAACGTTCACCAGTTGGGTCAGCTCATTTACTTGAGGATGGGACAATGATGATCCAAAGATGGTGGGGTCAGAAGTCGAGGCTTCCGATTTTCCTTTTCTTCTGTCTGTGTTGGCCTTGCTCCTCAGTCTGTCTACTGCTAACATGTTAGATTCCACCTCTATAGCTGCATCTTGCATCTGAGCTAAAGAGGTGGCTATCCTTTCTCTTAATACGAGACAGAAGTCTGGGTCAAATGCACTAGCATATGAAATTTGAGCAGAGGCTTCGGAAGGCTTTATCTCTGCAGGAATCCTGTTATACATCTTATTGAACCTTTTGGAGAAGTCTGAGACAGATTCTCCTTCCTGCTTCTTCAGGGACCCAAACTCAGTCATATAATATATGTAATCTTTTCTATCTCCCCACTACCTCAGGAAAACATTATCCAGGGCTTCAATACCAGCAACAGATCCAGGGGCCATTCCCCTGAACCACTTTCTGACCTCACCATCTAAGCTCTGGACAAAGACTCTCATCCAGACATCTTCATTTTCAATATTGAGGTTGTCTGCATAACTGTAAAAAGCAGCCAAGTGCTCTTCTGCAGTTATGTCTCCCTCCCCTGTGAACTTGGGCATATACTTCAAGTAGTCTCCAACGGGGAGAGGGTTCATTGGATGAGGCAGGACCAAAGGATCATATCTAGCAGCGACTATAGCATCCATTCTGTTCTGTGGGGGATTAGCACCAGCCATAGGGACGTTGAGTGGAGGAGAATTTGGAGGAGAAGGAGTGTGAACGGGTGAGGAAGGAAAAAAGGTCCTCACAGGAGATGACGGGGAAAATAGAGAGAAGTCTAAGGGACCTGAGTAAGCAGGTGCTTCTCTCTGTGCAGCAGTAGTAATCAAAGGAGGAGTAGTAAAACCTCCTGAGGGGGGAGTGACAAGGATCTCTCCCTCTGATACTAGACCAGGAGGGGAAAACTCAGCAGGAACACTCCCGAAGTTCAGAAAATGGGAAACTTCAGAGGAAGGATGACTAGGAAACTGAGAATCCGAAAATGGAGTTCTCACAGAAGGGGAGGGCGTATTACCTTTTTCATCGACAGAAACTTCTTTTGCAGCTCTCTTTCCCTTTCTACGTGTGGCTTCCAAGTCTTCTTCGGGTGTGGCCAAAGGCAAGTGTGGATTTGACCTCGTATGTCTGCCTCTCGAAGCCACAGCTGATAGAACAGGTTCTCCCCAGCGGAGTCGTCACAGTGGAGTCGCCAGGTGCACAGTAGAAATCTTCTAGTTCTGATATCTGATGCACCTTCAGAAATCAGTTGATATTTGTCGTTCAAATCCGGGGAAAATATTCAACTTCGTCCCCGGCAACAGCGCCATAAATGTTGGCTATCGGAAGTCACTCCTGGATTGCTAACAGGAGCAGAGCCCGACGCCCATCAGTTTAATGTCACGATTTTTTTTTAAAGGGTGATCAAATGGAGGAAAACTCAAAACAGCATGGTATCAACTCAGAAACCAGACCAGGCATACATGAACGAGTGAGGTCTTGATAAACTCCAAACAGTGAGTCGTAGTAAAGGGTGAGCAGGTGGAAGACTTATGCAAGAAGAGTGCAAAGGTATATAATAAACATCAGGTCCATCACAGACTGGAGAAGAATGTATTCAAACGCAAAACCCTTTTACATTCAAACACAAAGAACCAGAGAATACATAAATGCCACGACAAATCCTTTATCATAACATAAATGTAGCGATCCACGCGAATCCTTCTACTGTGAACACTCCGGCATGAGATGAAACAAAGCTGGAAAAAGAAGAATTGTTTGTCATAAACCAAGAAGTCTCAAACACAGAGGCATAACCAGGAAACCAGAATGTCGCTGAAACTTTACAGTCGGGAGCTTAGCTCTACCATCGATAGATACAAAAATGGCAAAAATGCCTACATATACTCAAAACAACAACAGCAGCAAAACCAAGAAACTGCATTGAAGGCTTTGCGTCTGCATGGCTTCTGACACTCTGCAGCCGCAGTCTTTGACTAATCGTGCAACTTGTGTCCGACGCGATAGATCTTCTGACAGTTACATCGGCGAATCGACGTGCCTTTAATTCATTGTAGGACGTCCCCATTATGGCGGAGACGATGTCTAACCACCATCAACTGCTTCAATAACTGCTTCTTGGGATTTGAGAACAGCCCAGCCAACTCAGCACTTCGGGATCTGGACGACTTCTCGCGCTGCCACCTGGAATAACTGAATAGCTTGCGGGACAGGTGTGGAGGCCAGCGTGGAGGATGAGGCGCATGACAGGAATGTTCGTGCCGGGTTATAAGGGCGTGAAAGGAGTGACGTGACGAGAGGGCGATGACGGAAGGAAAGAACTCGCCTTCAGGTGAGAGGCTGATGTGGGGAAGAACGAGACATGTGGTAGGCGATGAGTGGATGATGAGAAGAAGAGAGGACCACGCGGACCAAAGAGGAGAGATGACACATGGAAGCAGGGGTAATGTGGAAGGGAGGATAGAATGGCGGGGATAGGGCCCACACTGGTTAATCACAGGGCAGTTGAGAAGGGCGAGGCCGTATAAGCACCATTGATCTGGGCGCCTCAATCGTGGCCGTCGGGAAGCTGCACATGGGATTTCGGACCCCCCCCCTCCGCTTAAATGTAGAAAGGCGGGGGGGGTCCGGAATGCTCTTCATCGCCATTGATCCGGGAGCGCTAATCTGAACCGTCGGAGAGGTGCGCCCCCGATTTCGGACCCCCCCGCCCCCCCTGCTTAAAGGTCGGAAGGCAAGGGGGGTCCGGAATCCAACGCGCACCGTTGATCCGGGCGCACGAATCTGGACCGCTCGGACTTGCTCGTTGCTTACCATGGGCGCATAATCGCCCAAAACTTAGGACAAAGGGGTTTTTAACCCTTCTTATGCATTCTACCCCCCTATACCAGAAGAATCGCTAACAACCACCTAAAAATTACCCCCCCTCACCTCACCCTACATCACCCCCCTCACCTTCGCCACCTACATTTCTACCCTCCCCCCTACACTACCCTTTCCCTCTTTTCCTACACTCCTCTGTGTTATCACTRAAATTTCGTCCGCATATGGTTACAGGAATCCAGCATCTCCAAACAGCCATTAGTTCACCCATGGGCCAAAAATGCATTTCCAAAAGGCCCAAAACTATACAATCAGTAATAAAATCAACATGCGCTAAGACTACACAGGGAGCGCACGCACATGCGCCATTCAGAAAAGCAGGAAAAAGTGCACATGCGCATGATGCGTGACCGTGGACGCAAAAAACCGTGCATCCCTTAAAACGGCGCATTTATGATATTGGTTAGCCTCCCACCCACTTATGGTTCAGCTTCCAAGTCAATTTGACATCCAAATATCAGTTGAATATGGCTAGGTGGCTGGTTAAAGACCTAAGGGTGCCCTAAATCGCCCCTTGTTCACAATAAAAACTGGTTGAATAATGCCTCAAAGTTATGTTATAAAAGGAGGCCATGGGTGCACTACATTTTCAAGGGAATTCATTTGTATTGTTATGTTGCTGATATTCTCTTGAAGGATCCTCTTTCCTCATCAAGAGCATGCTAAGACCATTGCACTTAGCCATTCATATCACCTCTAGATTGAATGTGCTTTGGATTCTCTTCACCATTTCATTCTAGTTCCTCATTTGTAAGAAGAGCTCAATATTTGGGGGTCCAGGAGCCCTCCCTTGGAGGAAGAGGGGACCCAAAGTCTCCCTTTCTCTTTGGTGTTTTCTTTCCACTAATACGATCCTTTCCATTGGTGGCATGAGTCTTGCTTGTTTCTTGTTCTTATGTCCTTATGCATTATAGTTTAATTGTCTTTATCATTCTTAGTTTAATTCTTTGCTTACTCTTTATGCTTTACACTTCTAACTCTTTCCTCTACAGATGTCTTGCCTAGCTGACCCAACTGGGCTTGTAAACACCCCTATTTTGCTCATTTAGGTGACAAAAGAGGTGCAACAGATTGGTCACTCCACTGGGGAGAGGTATCAACTTCCTACCCCATTTGGGTTATTTTAGTTCTTCTTTTTTTATTCTTTAACTTGTAGGGATCATAACCGGCCCAAGATGACTTGCAAAAAGCCAAGTTTGAAGATGAGCAGAGAGAATTTCATCTGAAATCTTCTTCACGGCCGTGGAACAGACAGTGCGCACATGTTTTAACCCACGGGCGCATCTTCAACACACGTGCACCAAAACCACTATATCGCTCAGCGCCTTCTGCGCATCTGCGCCCATAAATCACTTTCAGTTCACACATTGGTGCTCAGAGTGCCTCTGTCTATTCTGAGGGTCGCGCACCTGTGCAGAAAACACACATTATGCCTCCTCCATTGGCCTACCACATCAATTATGCCGACGAAGCTAGCCATTGGACACAGAATCTCGCTTCGGACGCTTGGGCCCTTTATTCACCCTCACATGAACTGCTCCACTCCAGCAGCATATGTTTGGGTTCAGCAACCAATAACCAAGCAGAGTACATGGCTGTCATCAGCCTCCTCGCTGAGGCCTGCCATTGTCATATTCGTCACCTTAGCGTCTTACTAGATTCGCAACTCATCTTCCTCCAACTCAACAATGGGTACCGTGTCCACGATCCTTGCCTCTTTCGCAAATACCTGCAAGTTAGACTTTTATCTCAATATTTTGATTCCATTACATTTACACATATTCCAAGACAACTTAATCAAATAGCAGATAACATGGCTAACGTAGTGTTAGATTGGCATTTATCACATCAAGTTACCAATACGCATACATCACACATCAATAATCTATCACAGCATATAAATTAGACATCATCATCAAAAAACACTAAAAACCATCAACACATGAGAACACCACAAAGATCCCAAAATGTATATCCATCTATATATATATATATCGGTCAATGTCTCATCATTGTTTACAAAATATACCATCTGTAGGTAGGTGAACCACCTTACCCCTATAGATACAAAAACGGTGCCACCTCACCACATACAAAATGGGCTCACCAGCCTATATCGGTACAAAAATACATAAACACAGAAACACTCATGGTGCCTCTAGAGCTCCTCCACCTAGCCCTCTCTCTGGAAGAGGGGCCCCACTAGCTAGGGGTCCCTCGAGTCCCGGAGGCAGTCTCCCAATCATCATCACCCCTGCTACAGCCGCTCTCCAAACCACAGTCCACCATGCCACCGGAACACCCACACACTGTTCCAGGACTCCCTTGTCCAGGATCTATGATCACATGCCCTCAGGCAGTCCCTATAGTACCGCCTCCAAGCGGTGGCCAATATCCTCGAACTCTCCCTCGGCCTCTACTAAAGGAGCATGCGATGGCCCTGCACCGGGGTCATCAAAACGGCGTCGCCTGGCCGCTCTCTCATCATCAATGGGCCTCGCCCCAACATCATCACACCGTCATCGCTCTCCTACTCATGGCACACCTCGTGGAGGTCTCACTGGCCCTTGACGAGCTGGTGCCCTAACCAACTCAACCTCGCACCCGCGCAGTCCCACATATACACATACAACAAACAAATGGTAGCATCAGCATCCATCTATACATAACATGCATGCTATACTATCTACAAATAAAATCATTAATAATCACATCATACCTCTACGGTCGAACACCTCTCCTGGAGGTAACACCATCTTCGGATCACCCCGAAAGTCCACCCCACAATACAGATACTGCAATATGATCTGCGACATCTGCTGCCACACCTGTGCAACCTCAGCCATGAAGTAATGGCCACCCTCCCCACCACCATGACGAACCAGGATTGTTGACCACTACCTCAGTCGCGGCTCTCACACACTAGGTGCACCCAACAACACTCTAAGGCGCAACATCGGCACCCTCTCCAAAAACCATGCAACCAAGATAGACCCAAAGGAAAAATCCCCCGAGTTAGCAATACGACACCTGTCCAGCTACCCCACCATCTTGGCATGGAGCATCACACCCCAGGAAAAATGCTCATCGGCTAGTGCCCACTCCATAATCCTCAACTGACCTCCATTGATCCATTGAGTCGCAAGAGACCCATAAACTCTCACAACCATCATTGCAACGCAACGATGAACGAGGGCGTCCATCGCCCCAATACTCACCACAGAGCCCGACATGAAGTTCTCCCTCATACAGTACCTCCGGCCTAAGATAGCCAACTGCCCATCCCCAGGTACTACGGGCTCTACCGGTAAGGGACTCCCCCAAAAAAGGAGCCTAGTCAGAAAATATATATCCTCCATCGCAGTGAAGGCCAACTGCTCACCCCGCACCATAAAGCAATGTAGATCTAGACTCCACATGTGAATCAAGAACTGCAAGAGGTACTCTTGGGCCCATATCAGGGGGCACTCAAATAACTTTAGCAGCCCATAAGCTGCCAAAGTATTGCGGATCGTCAGCTCCTCATTCATCACTGCCTCCCTAAGGAGCGACCAATCTCTCTCTCTCCAGTGAACCGGCATCATCCAAATGATCACCTGCATCCACATATACAGCACTTGATCAGCAATCATAACCCATAAAAACATCAAAATCTCCAAAAAAGATAAGTTTTTACACCCTTTAGCTTTGCCTCACAGGCGCAGTTTTTTTTCCCACAGGCACGCACAGATGCGCGCCTGTTCATTACCCAGTCATGCATCCATGCGCGATTGTCGATCATACAAAGGCGCATTCATGCACCCCTATCACACATACAGGCACGCATCATAGCGCGCCTATTCACTACATAGCTATGCACTCATGCGTAGCTGTTAGGGGTACAGGCGCACATCATAGCGCGCCTGTTCACTACACAACTGCACACAAATGCACAGCTGTTAGGGGCACATACACACATGCATGTGTTGTTGTGACTTACACAGGCACACATGCCATGCGCACCTATTTTCCCCATTAGGTTGCCCCCGTGCGCGGATGACCGAATTACAGGCGTGCACCCATGCGCACACATTTCTCAGTCACCCATGCACTGGGGGTCCCACACCCACAAAACCCCCTGTACGGCCCTCCATACAGGCCTTGCCCAAAAACAGAAACCCTAATTCTATGCAAGCAGATACAACAACCAACCTGAAGCTTATTGATCCTGACTCGGCTACCTCGATCTCCCAGAATCTCCCAATCTCCTCTACAATCGCTCGTCCACTCAATAAGACAGCAGGTACGGTGACATTATGGGCCCTATAGCTATATATAGTCCATTTTTCCAAAATTCCAGACTCTTTTTCGGGAGCTCTAGGTGTCCTTTTTTCAATCTGTCTTCAGCCACGGGATCATGACCTCGTCACCTACACCATTCCATTCCCCAGGCCACTTTCCATCCTCAGCCCCCAGGGGGCATTTTTCTCATCTAACGCTCAGGTACACATGCTTACATTCACATATTATTGAATAAACTGTTATATGATCTTTCTCTTCAGATATTGTTCACGTTGGGTATTCGGTTTCCATGTGTGCAGGTACTTGATCCTTCCACATCAATAGTATCCTTCCAGGTATATTATTGACACTGGCATGTAGTCATTCCCTCTGAATATCAAAATGCATCTCCTAGTCACATCCTCCGATCTTTGCCTCTAGGATCCCTATATCCGGCTCTGCAGTACTGTCACCTCCACTGCATTTCGGTACTGTCACCCGGTAGCACTCTCCCCCACATGAGTTGTCCCATTCATAGTCCCCTTGGCACTTTGACACTCATGTTGTTTTCACCCTTTATGGATGGGAGTCTCGATAGTTTTATGCATCGTCAAGAACTAGCCACATACCCCTTCTCCTCATTTTGCTAGCCCACCCAATGGACTTCTGGATTACTTCATCATGGTTCTAGTTTTGACTGTACCTCTGCAGTATCATTAACCATCCATTTCACCCACCATCAGTTTTCCCATCTGCAGATTGTCCTCCATACATTTCCCTAATACAGAAACTCGCCTATGGGACCCCCACCCTCCACTTGTTTTTCGAGCAACTTGCGCCCTCGTCGGGCCAAGCCATCTTACACTAGGGCACCCATTTTTGTATCTGCACCATTATCCCAATTTATTTTTTATTCTTTTGGTAATTGTATAAACCCTTTTTCTGTATCCTCCTAATTTTTTGTTGTCACCTTTAGTGACCTCCCTTTCCCCGGAAAAGAAACCCTTGTCTCCCATGGTTGGGGCATTTTTCACTTCCCGACATCAATGACATTATCCATAAACCCCGAGTATCCTACAGCCCATACACCTTTTGATCTCTGTGTTTATCCATTTGGTCACGCCTCTAGCACAATTTACCCTCATTTAGTTGTCCCCCTGACACTAGATTCAATTTCATGGTTGCTGCCACTTTACATCTCTCCCCAACCAATGGCAGTCTTGAGTCTTACTACTCCTAGACTTCGTCCATGATACTCATCAGTTCCTGATTTTGTCCGAATTGATTTCATGAAGTCCTCCGCTTCACGAAGTCGCGTCTCCCTTTTTGTCGACATCAGTACAGTTTCCAGCAGGGCGACAGTATCTTGACTCTCATTACCTTTACAATGAGGAGTCTCGGATGGCACAAAGAGAACCATCATTGCTCTCTGATGACGTTGACCCCCACCACATTCAACTTCAACATTTTCTCATGTTGCAATGGGTCTTACTTTGCGACTCATGCAGTTGTTTTTTATATTTTCCGAAGACCTCTGAAAATTGGTAGGCCATCCATGCCTACGAATCCTTGACACTTCTTATAGGTGTCATCGCCTCTTTTCAGAGTTTATTCACCATCAGAATCATCCTATGCTATTATCAACATGCCCCTAAGGGCATTGCAGTCATCTACACTGACACACATCTTCAATAACTGTATTACACATTTTTGAATTACATGACACGAGCATGGGGTATGCCCGCCTCATTTGTACACATTTTTATTTTTTACGCCTTGCAAAAGGTTTGGGTCCTACAGGTTCCCCTCTCCCTCCAATGGATCGCTCTTGACACTCTCCTCATTGTTTTTTCTTACAATGGTACTCTCAGCAGAAGAAACATTGATGTATTTCGACTATATGTATGCTCCTAACCTCATCCATCAGGGGGCATCTGCTATCACTGAAATTTCATCCGCAAATGGTTACAGGAAACCAGCATATCCAAACAGCGATTAGTTCACCCATGGGCCAAAAATGAATTTTCAAAAGGCCCAAAACTATACAATCAGGACGTGCTAAGACTACACGGGGAGCGCGTGCACATGCGCCATTCAAAAAAGAAGGAAAAAACGCACATGTGCACAATGCACAACTGTGGACGCAAAAAACTACGCATCCCTCAAAACAACGCATTTATGATTTTGGTCGGCCTCCCACCCACTTCTGGTTTAGCTTCCAAGTCGATTTGACATCCAAATCTCGGCTGAATCCGGCTGGGTGGCTAGTCAAAGACCTAAGGGTGCCCTAAATGGCCCCTTGTTCACACTAAAATCTTGTTGAATAATGCCTCAAAGTTATGCTATAAAAGGAGGCCATGGGTGCACTACATTTTCAAGGGAATTCATTTGTATTGTTATGTTGTTGATATTCTCTTGGAGGATCCTCTTTCCTCATCAAAAGCATGCTAACACCATTTCACTTAGCCATTCATATCACCTCTAGATTGAATGTGCTTTGGATTCTCTTCACCATTTCATTCTAGTTCCTCATTTGTAAGAAGAGCTCAATATTTGGGGGTCCAAGAGCCCTCCCTTGGAGGAAGAGGGGACCCAAAGTCTAACTTTCTCTTTAGTGTTTTCTTTCCACTAATATGATCCTTTCCATTGGTGGCATGAGTCTTGTTTGTTTCTTGTTCTTATGTCCTTATGCATTATAGTTTAATTGTCTTTATCATTCTTAGTTTAATTATTTGCTTACTCTTTATGCTTTACACTTCTAACTCTTTCCTCTACTGTTGTCTTTCCTAACTGAGCCAACTGGGCTTGTAAACACCCATATTTTTCTCATTTAGGTGACAAAAGAGGTGCAACATTGTGCTTCATACACTTAACTCATTTTCATGAAACGTTATTACTATTATAATATTCACCTTTAACTTTTCCACTTTATACATTATTTTATGTAATCCACTTGTAACCTTATGCCATGTGCACAAATTTCCCTGGATGACATGGAAATGTGTTTAATACTATTGAGGAGTGCCACATGGAAGCCATTAATTGGAGACACGTGGCTATATATTAATGGTTGGACGAAATTTAATCCAAGGGCCCAGATTTGTCCACGAATTTTGATCAATGGTGGCTGAGTCATGATCTTGCAGAGGCCATAACTTGAGCTCCAGGTGTCAGAATCGTGAAAACTTTATACCATTGGAAAGATATTTCAACGTAGAAGATGATGGTATAGGTTTCAAAGGCTGAAGTTTGCTACATTTTCCTAAAATTAAAATATAAGTCAGCTTCATTTGTAATAGGTATGCGTGACAACTCGACTTCACGAGCTCATATATTGAGATCCGGGCGACGGATTTGGATAAATTGTATATCATTGGAAATATAAGAAAATGAAGATCACATCAGAAGTTCTTTACATGATTAAAAAGTTGGTTTTAAATTCCATAAAATTAAATTACAATCGTCCTATTTTTATGGAAAATTAATTAAATTGTGAAAATAAAAGTTTATTTAAAAACTTTTATTAAAAAATGAAAGAAATAGTTGAGATAGTTCATGTAACCGTCAAAGAAGACAATAAAAAGGAAAAAAAAAACAACAAGTAAAAGACATGAGATACCATCATAGTAAGTTCATACTGATCACATCTTTTTGTCTTTATCAAGCTCTTCATCCAGTTACTCCACCTTTTTAAATAGAAAGGTTTAACCGAAGACTGTTATTTTCCTTTTTCTTATTTCCAGGTCTTGCTGCCTTCTGTCGCCCACTTTCTTCTTTCTATGAACTTTATTCTTATACATATTTGCTTTATGGTCCATGGGAATCCCAATCCCAGTCATTATGACAAACACATTTTAATTTCAGAGAATATGTATTGAACTATATATTTTTTAGAAATTCCAAGAGAGCTATTTTTGGGAACAATCTCGACTGTACTTTGTAACCTAGTTTTTTTCTGAATATAAAGTATTTGAGGTTGATCTATCATTATATCTTTTTAATATGTTCATGTATTACTCTGTCAAAGTTCTCTTATGCATGCAGATCATTTTCTTTTAGTTTTTATGTGATCAGAAATCCCTAGCCCTACTATGATGGATGTGAGGAATTCTATTTATTTGCTTTAAACGTATGAATGTTTGTGTGCTTCCTGGTCCATTCTCAGGAACTCTCTTTTAAAAGAAAAATAAAAATATTTTTTGTTTCTATTATAGCTATTCTATTTTCCTTTGACAGACTTCTTTAAAGGTCCCACATTCTATAAATCTCAGACAGAGTAGTGCCAGCTCTATAAAAAAACGCAGGAGGATTCACATCCTCATGAGGTTGTCGTTTCGGTCCTGACGGATTCAAGTGTCAACACGCATGTTCATGCATTGTATTCTTTATCACCCACTGGTACTGATCTTGATCCTTCTTGGTCTCGTCTTCTCCTGTCTTAGCTCCACCTCTAGTAACAATTTTAATCTTCTTCCCATCCTCTTTTTTGGCTTCTACCACAATCCATTGCACGTTCTGGTTGTTTCAGTTCCTCTTGTCCTGTCTTTTTGTCAATAGTGTCAGACAATGTTGTAGGGGGTTGTTGACAGTCTCTGGCATAGTATCCAGGTTTTTTACCATTGTGACACACTACCGATCCTCGACCTCCTCCAAAGCCTCTTCCTCTGCGACCTCATCCTCTGAAGCCTCCTTTGTTTCCTCAATTATCTCTATGCGGTGTATTATACTGCAGTCCTTGATTATACTGCAACTATGCATTATTGTACTATGGTGGTGTTGTGCACTGATGTGCAGGATTATACTGTTGTTGCCTTTGAAACTATAATGCATTATACTATGGTTGTGGCTGAAACTGCTACGCGGGATTATACTGTGGTTGTTGCGAATTGTTATACTACAACTGTTGTGCATGTTGTCATGTTATATGTTCATCTTGCACCCTATATGTATCCGAAATCCTCTCTTTCATTATCTCCAAAGTTCTACAGTCGTTGTCTTCGTGTCCAATTGACTTGCAAAAATTACAAAATGTGCTCTTTGGTACTGTCTGATACTTCTGCACAAGGGGGTAATGATAGGGATCATGCCCATGTGTTTTGTAAATCTCATACCATGGTCCTCCTAAAGATAAAGGGTTTGCCATACCCACTCCAATATATTGCGCAAATAATGGACATTCATTCTTTTGATGGCCTTTTGCCTTTCACATTGTACACTAGACATCTTCTCCTTTCTCCTTTCCTTTATTCTGATTCAACTGTAATGTTAAGTTCTTCAAAGATGGTCTAAGATCTTCCACATCTAGATTTGTATGCTTGTACTAATTTTCCTATAACTGTAAGGGTGCATGCAGAGCCTCTGCCTGACTCTGAAATTTCTGTTGTCTCAAAGGATACTTCAAGTGTGGCAACATAGAATTAACAAACAAATGTCTATGTTGCATACCAGTAATAGGCTACTTTAACTTACCTTTTAGTCTCTTGAACTTCTAGTCCACCTCCCAGACTGATTCTCCTGGTTTCTTCTTAATTTCTATCATTTCATTCATAAATTGATCCTCTGAGCTTGGCTTATGAATTCATTAATCAACTGCCTTTTCACTACTGCAACAGTTTTAGGCGCTCATGTCAGGTTATTTACTGCGAGACCCATGTACCAGTCTAATGTGCGGTATCTAAATGTAATTGCTAATTGTAAAAACTTAGTATCTTCGTCTGTAATATGCTTAGCTGCCTAGATCTTTTCACATATGAAAATATACTTCTCTGGGTCTTCCGACCCTTCTCCATGGAACTTGGGTAACCTAATAGTGGGATATTGTCCTACCATTATGAAATTTGTGGTACTGCCACCTCCGCATGGTGCTAGCGCTGGATGGGGATGGACGTAAGGCTAATCAACGCCATGCAATAAAACTCAAAAAACTCAAAGAATGTAAAAAGGACGCGGAAAACAAAGAGGACGCTACAACAAGCATTAACAATAAAGTTTTAAACTTGTCCAGCGAGGATTTAAATGATGAAGAATTGAACATCTTGAAGAAAGGATTAGGTTTTGCAATCGCTCCAAAGACTATCCCCATAGAAAGCATAGTCTGCAGTGTAGAAGAGAGCATATAAAACCTCAATGAAGAAGACAAGGATGCTATCAGGCAGGACTGTGCCCTGGTCCTCAAGAATTATAAACCACCAAAGAATAACATCAACAAAAAGGAACACGAAGCCATCAAGAACCTCAAGAACAATGAAAACATTGTGATCCTAAAAGAAGATAAAGGTGGAGCTATAGTGGTCATGAATAGAATGGATTACAACAACAAAATGATAGAGCATCTCACCACTACTGGCAGTGATAAAAAGTTGGACAACAACGCAATATCCAAGGTCGTTAAAGAAGTCAAGAAGGCCATAAAATCCTCCAACCTAGATGAAAGAATGAAGAAACGGCTAACTCCAAATTGCCTAATCACCCCTAGAATATATGGACTCCCTAAGATCCATAAGGAAGGAGTTCCCCTGAGACCAATTGTCAACACAATCGGCTCCCCAACCTATGAACTAGCCAAGTACGTAGCAAGGATCCTAGGACCCTTAGTTGGCAAGACAGACTCATACATCAAGGATTCAAAAGACTTCGTGGAACTCATAAAAAAGGAGAAAAATGAATCAAAAGATATGCTCATCAGCTTTGACGTGGTTTCACTCTTTACTAAGATCCCGTTAAATGAAGCCATTCAAGCTATAAATGAGGTTGCAGACCCTCAAATAGCTAAACTAGCAGAAGTTTGTCTACAATCAACCTTCTTCAGCTTCCAATGAGAGTTTTTCGAACAAACAAGTGGAGTAGCCATGTTAAGAACCTGAATAGATCTACAAATATAATCACCACAAATACTGAATACACAATAGATCCACAAGCAAGATAGAAGAAACCACACTTTATTAGAAGAAACCCCTTGAGGTAGGGCAACACCATACAATGGATCCTATTATGGAAGGGATCCTCTCCTGTTCACGTGCCTCTTCGAGGGGGCATCCTCCTATTGAGCTACCGCTCCAAATACAATATTTTTGTTCATGTCTCATTACATTGTTTGAACCCCTTTATATAGTGCTACCATCACCTAAGAACATTCTAGAGGAGGAATATTCTAGAAGTAGAACCTTCTAAGAAGTCCTCTTACATTTATTATATCTAACTACCATAGTGGGTCTTATTTAATAATATAGTGGACCTAGTCCACCTTACATTGAATGACCTCCACTATTATCACTATGGGCCCTCTGGGCTCCCCCACTACCTCTCTAGCTACCTTACATTCCATCCCCCTTATGAAAGCGTTGTCCTCAACGCTTGATGTACAATCATATACCAGGGTCCCATGGATAATTGTGGACCGTAATGTTGAAGAAGACTGAAGAAACAAAGTCCCATGTAGAAAGGAAATCCACCATGCTGAAGTAGTCCAACCACCATTGTAAGCCCGGGTCCCATGTCCAAGTGCTCATGTGAACTCCCCGTAGAAGATTTTGGATCCCAATAACCAACTTCAAATGATGCTCCAAAGACTGACACCTATCATGTGGATCCAAATAAGAAGATCCATCCACATAGTGGAAAAGGGTCGTAGCAGAATCTGGAAGGAATAATACCACTGTAGAATATGCAGACTGAACGCTGGTAACTAGCTCTTGATGTGGGACCTGTATGTTCTCTACAAAAGGTGGAGTAGAGTCATCAAATAAAATATGGAAGTGGTTGTCATCCCAGAAACGACAACTATCCATATACCAATCATCACAATCGGCCTCAAAATCGTACCAAGCATATATTTCTTGATTATATTCATTCATGAGACCCTCCATAAGAAATCTCTCCTGCATGTTATTCAATGAATCTTGAATACTACGAAAACTAACATGGAAGTTGCCTCTAAGACTGTCTGTGAGGCGGTCTGTGAGGCCATGTGAAAATGCATACAATGTGTGAAACAATTGGGCTTTGAATGATTCAATAATTTCTTTTGTGTTTTGAGAAAAAATAGCCATCTGAGCATCCTATGAACTCACCCAATAAGTTACGGCAGAAAATCGCGGCTTTTTCTGGAAAAAACCCTAAAAACTGTTGAAGTTAAAATGCTCATAACTTCACTTCCCGGACTCCGTTTCAGTTGATTTTTTTTTTTGAAATTGAGTGAAATTGTGAGATCAACTCAGATCTATAATTTGTTTGAGAAAATTTGGCCTCCAGCTACTACAGAAATAAAAACAAATCGTGCCACCGTACGCGGAAAAAACCCTGAAAATTGCAGATTTTAAAACTTCAATATCTTGACCTTCCGGACTCCGTTTCGGACGATTTTTTTTCTTCAAATTGGGTGTTTTTCTGAGAGGAACTCGGATATACAACCCTTTTCTACAAATTTTGCACAAAAATGTACCAAAAACTTTGATAATATCGCGGCCCTCTTTTTTCTGCTCCGAAAAAAAAATCTGCAAAAATAAAAAATATTTGCCCACAATGTCTGCCCAAGGAAAGTGCTCTAATACCACTTGTTAAGAACCCAATACTGAATACAAAAGTGCCACAACAGATATAGAAGAACAATATAGAAAAATCACAACTTTATTATAGAAACCCTTGAGGTAGGGCAACACCATACAATGGATCCTATTATGGAAGGGATCATCTCATGTTCACTTGCCTCTTCGAGGGGGCATCCTCCTAATGAGCTTCAGCTCCAAATACAATATTTCTCTTCATGTCTCATTACATTGTTTGAACCCCTTTATATAGTGCTACCGTCACCTAAGAACATTCTAGAGGAGGAATATTCTAGAAGTAAAACCTTCTAAGAAGTCCTCTTACATTTATTATATCTAACTACCATAGTGGGTCTTATTTAATAATATAGTGGACCTAGTCCACCTTACATTGAATGACCTCCACTATTATCACTATGGGCCCTCTGGGCCCCCCCACTACCTCTCTAGCTACCTTACAAGCCATGGGATCCCCCTTATCCCCAATCGTAGCCAACCTCTACATGGAGAAGTTCGAGAAAAATGCCCTTGAAACATACCCCCTCAAACCATCTAGATGGAAAAGGTATGTTGATGATACCAATGTCAAGTGGCCTCATGGAAAAGAAGAACTGTGTAGATTCTTTAAGCACCTCAATGGTATTTCAGAGAACATAAAATTCATCATGGAACTAGAAGAGAACAACAGCATACCCTTCCTAGACATACTCATGACTAGAAAACAAGATGGTATACTGGGACACAAGGTCTTCAGAAAGAAAACTCACATAGACAACTATCTTCATGTTGATTCCCACCACCACCCCTCACAAAAGATGGGAGTTCTCAACACCATGGCCACAAGGGCAGCAAGAATCTCTGACAAAGATCATCTAAAATAAGAAATAGATCACTTAACTAAGGTCTTTAAGAACATTGGATATAGAGATAGAGACATCAAAAAGGCAATGGATAACAAGGATAAAAGGACTCATACCCAAAATGATCAAACCTCCAACTTAAAGGCCTTTCTTCCCTACATTAGGGGTGCCATGGACAAGATTGCAAAGGTGTTAAAAAGGAAAGAAATTAAAACCTCCTTCAAACCCCTAATTACCATCAGACAAAGAATGAAGTCGATAAAGGACCCCATATACCAACAACAAGGAAAAGGCATCTACAAGGTCTCTTGCTCATGCGGGACATGTTACATTGGGGAAACCGGACGATATTTCAAGTAAGAATAAAGGAACATGAAGCTGACATCATAAATGAATGCACTCGCACTTCAACCTTAGCAGAACACTCACTTAAGACAAAACACCATGTTTGCCTTGAGGATACCAAGCTACTAGCAAAAGAGGACCATTACTACAAGAGGCGCTTAAGAGAAGCTCTAGAGATAATCAAACACCCCAACAACATGAACAAAGACGGTGGCCTGGAGGTAAGTAGATTTTGGCACCCATTAATCAACCAACTTAAGGAACCTCATAGATCAAATTAGGTTTGACACCACCTCACTTTCCTCTGAGTCAATTCATGGGTCTAGGAGTCTAGCTAACCTTATATTACCCACTTTTAAACTCTAAACATAGAAACCCATTACTACACTTTTCACTAATTAAGCTTTATACACCCTAATTGACACCTTATATATTAATACTTTGTTTACCTTTCCAACCCTAGATTATCTTACACACTACTAATCACACTCTCGAATCACTTAAGACCTAAATTATAAATCAAACCTACCACCTAAACTATCAATCAAACCTACCACATAATATCCTAAGCCTTTTAAAAATTTCTAAACCCTTAGTTTATATATTTATATAACATTATCAACTTACATTAACCATAACAAATACTTATTCTTAGAAAATTTAAAAAACCTTAGCTTACACAACTTATAAATTTACACTACTATATCCTTTAGTAACCCTAATTTTATTACATTCACTTAAAACCTAATTCTTGAATAAAACATAATACCTAGACCTATCTATATAACTTTAAAACCTAATTATTAAAACAAACATATTACTTAGACCTAGCTTATTTGTATAACATTATCTAACTGATATACAAAAAACATAACTAATACACAATCTTACACTAATTTATCGAAACCCTAGATTTACTTTAACTTCTAAACTAATTAAACTTAACACCTAGACCTAATAATAATACAAAATCTTATTAAAACATAAATTAACCCTATTTAGTAAACATAAATTAACCCTATTTAGTAAATTTCTTATTAACCCTAGCCTATATATATATAACAATTTACACTACTTTATCCTATTAAAACCCCAGTTTTATTATAAACACTTAAAACTAATTCTTAAACTAAACATAATACCTAAACTCAAATTCACCCTATTACATCATTGAAATCCTTAAAAAAACCCTAGTACTATTATTAAATCATTTAAAAATCAATCTTACACTTAAAAATCATTTTATATCCATTTAAAGAAATACACAATCTTACACTTAGAAACTATAATCACTAAAATTAATTCCTAAACTAAACTCATAATAACTGAACTAAAATCACTTCTAACTGAATCTTAAACCTATAATCACTTATAAATAACTCTTAAACATAATACCTAAACTTAAATTCACCCTATTTTATCACATTAAATCCCTTAAGAAAATTCCTAGTCTTATTTATAATATTATCAAAAACCTAGAATTATGAAATATTATCAATAACCTAATTACCATCATTTATTAACTCTAAAATTAAATTTAATTTTTCCTTAGTTTTAGAAATAGGGCGTTACAGTTAGCCGACCTAATTACAAACCTCAAAACTGTCCTGCATCTACTATTAATTGACCAAGATCAACAAGCTTTGTAACTGACGATTAGTCCTGATGATGAATCCCGATTCGGATTCGAAACATCGATGACAAAAATGACACCAACTATGGATTATCCGGCAATAAACCTCGAAACTACTCACCACATAAATCTGAAAACAGTAACATCCACATGGTGTAGAAACTTTATTATTGCTTGTTGAATTAATTCTACTTGAATTAGACCCTCATCCAAAAATTCTTCTACCACTAATCACTTGTTAGTTAACCAATTTTTCTTCTTCAGATATCTTAGTCGCACATGGGGTTGTGGGTTCGACACTAATTTGAATCTCGAATGGAGAGCCTTCATCTACATCGGACCCATGACCTCTAGTTTTCCTCTCATATGTGGCACACAATATATCATTAATCTTCCCCATGGCACGAAGATCCTCTACCTCTTCCTCATCATTTTTTAAGCCCTCTCGCTCAATTATTGCCCTCGTCTTTCTATTCATCTTATACTGGTAGGTTCATTCGCTACGCATCACACTTTCTTTCCTTATGATCTCCATGGTTCCTTCATCATCCATCATGATGGGGTCCATTGCTTCCTTCTTCTGGCTACTCTCCAGAGCCTTCTCCATATCTCAGATCTTCCTTAGTGCTTCCCCCAGCTCCCCCATGCGCATAGAGTGTTCTAGCTATCTGATTCCATGGTCATCACGCCTTTATCATGCAATCAGATCTTGACCGACGTGTAAAGAGACCTAATGTACCTTCCTCTGGGTCCCTTCAAGAAATCCTGGTCTGCAGCAGTATATGACTTTGTTGTGTCTACTACAAATTCTGTAATAAACCATGCAGTAATGTTATCTAACCAAAAATCCACTGCACATGAATTTATTATTAACCCTTTTTAGTCATGCAATGTTCTCAACAGTCCATTCTATTGGCCTAATCCGATTAGTTAGATGGGTATCCTTCAACCTCAATAACCATTCACGTAATAACTCTGGAAAGTAACAAATATATGCTTCATGCAAATCAGTAAACACATACCTCTGTAGGTACTGGCGTGATGTATATATGGAACCCTTATTATCTTTATGTGCGAACTCTAGCTGCTTTGTCTCAAACCATCTTTCAATCTCTTGCTTCGTAGGATTCCATGGCCTGAACATCCCTTTTTACCACTGCATTTTTTTCATCAAACCCCTTCCCGATTGTTCTTTTAAGTTCCAGCTGGCGACAAAACCATTTGTTGGATGTATGGGCTAAGCCAGGTTCTACCTTAGTTCTCCAACAAAACCCTTTTCACCATTGGTTCTTCTGGTAAACTAGAACGCTACATTGCGCACAGATTGCACAACGCAGTCTCACCCGAGATGGCTTATGGGTGACCGTAGGACGTAGATGTCTACAGTAATGGAAGGGGTTGGGGATGTTTTTTTTACTTCTCTTATATTTTAACATATATTCTACCATAACATTCATCAGATCTACTACTTTATCCATTCAATGACATACATTCTGCATAATTATACTAATGTGCGCTGCAAATAAACCCTAACAGATGCATTCAATTATCCATTCATTCATTATAAATCACATAAAAACAACATAGCACACATAAAGACACCATTTTTACCATGGTTCACCACCCCTGGGCTACATCATAAATATCTTTTTATTATTTCTTATTCTTCATCAAAATAGTGTTGTGCATTGTTGGCACAGGGACACACCCAGGGTTCAACTCTAATAGTGCACCAAGAAGCCCTAACTAATGGCCCTTTCAGCAACACCTATGGAGCAGATGCAGTCTCACCCAGAGTAGCAATAGGGGGTTGTAGGACACAGGTGTCTACAACCAGAGGAAATGCAGAGTGGATCCGGGGTAACAACACACAGCAATCTAGATATTATTTACCACCCTTAAGCTTACTTCGCAAGTTATATCTCAGATCTAACACAACAATGCAATAACAGTATAACAGAAAATAAAGAACACAACATCAACCACAGAGAACAACAAGATATACGTGGTTCACCCTCTCCCTAGGGTTACATCCACAGAACTGTGTTTCTTGATATATTATATGAAAACATACAGTTCTATCTGCGTGCTTAGCTTGCAGATCTCTCTCTCTTTCTCTTCTTCTCTCCCCTCCCTACGCACCTAGCTTCAAGGTTGATCTTCACACCCAACTGAAGATCTTACAATACAATAATACTCTCACAACACAATACTCTCCTCATGCAACAACAATAATCACTCAACATCAACAACACAATCCACTTTGAACGAACCCTCTCGGGTCTTCTAGACCTTTATTTATACATTACATGACCAACGTCTAGGTGTCAAAACCCTAGATCCCAAAACCCTAGGTGTCTAAAACCCTAGGTCAACTTGACACGCATTTTCAGGGCTTCGCCAACCTGTCTTTTCTTCTTTTCCACGAGGTGCTCCAAAAGCACTCATCGATGGCTTTTTTCGCTTGCTGAGTTGTCCACGATCCATCTTCTTTGTTGATCTATCTTCCTTGATCTTCTCTTTCAATGGATAGCTTTCCCTTACTTCACTCCTTCTTTTCTGCTTCTTTGACCACTTCGACCCATTCTCAGTTAATGTGCCTTCTGTGCAGTTCACACTTCGCTCTTCGTCCTTAATCTTTGCTTCCTTCCATAACCAAGGGCCAATGAGCCCCCAACACTCACATGTGACTTGTCCCGAGTCACTACAGGGTTGAACATTTGGTATTGCTTCAACTGCAGACTGCGCAGAGCAACTTGTGTTTTTTTCTCTGTCCCTCCCTCTTGTGTGCATAGTGTATTTTCTGTGTCTAGTACTCAGTTTAAATTGCACCTGGTACCTAGACCCTTCTTCTTTTATTTTATTCAAAGCTTCAAGGCAGTGGGTTGTCATAATATAATTTCAACCTGCTCCCATTTACTAAACCTTCCTTCCGTTCTCCATTCAGAGTCTTCAGTTGCGCAGCTCCTCCTTCTGTAACATAGGCAACCTCATATGGCCCAAGCCAATGTGTCCTGAACTTACTTGGATGCTTCGTGAACTTGTTGTCATATACCAGCACCAAATATCCTTGTTTGAATGTTTTCCTCTTGATATGCATGTCATGGTGGGCCTTATCTCATTCCTTATGTACCTGCTGATGAAATCCTACAACAAACTTGTCCTCCTCTAGTTCTACCAACTACGCGAGCCTCTCTTGAACAGCGCTAGTTTCATCCATATCTGTAAATGTTGCAATTCGTAAACTAGGAACAAAATATTCCATAGGTACCATTGCATCTAGGCCATAAACTAACTTAAAAGGAATCTGCATTGTCAACTTTTTGCAAGTAGTTCGATATGCCCATAGTATTGTTGGCACTCTCAAATCCCAATCATCTATGTTCACACTGCAAATATTCATCAACATTGTCTCCAAGATCTTATTGAAAGCTTCAACTGTACCATTCTCTTGTGGGTGGTATGGCGTGCTCTTCTGATGATGGACTTCAAATTCCCGAGTTAAGGCTTCAATAGTCTTATTAATAAAATGAGTACCTTGATTGCTCATAAGGATCTTTGGGAATCCAAATCTGGTTATAATATCCTCAAATATGAACCGTGCAGTAGTAGTTGCACTACAATCCTTAACTACTCTTACTTCTGCCCATATGGTCAAATACTATGTTGCAGTGATGATGTATCGAGCTCCTGTGTGCTTTCCTGGTGGGTTGATAGGTCCCATGAAGTCAATGGCCCATTTCTCAAATGCTTGTAAAGTTATCTGAGGCACTAAATGCATCTCATCTCTTCTAGATGGTTTCCCAACTCTTTGGCATACATTGCAGGCTATGTAGTATTCCTTAGCATCTTTGTGTAAAGTAGGCCACTAAAGTCCAGCTCTAAGAGCCTTTTGCGTTGTTGCTTTCCCTGCAGAATGTCCTCCTATGATGCCTCCATGTGCTTCTGCTAGAATCAGTGGTCTTTCTGCCTCCATAACGCATCTCCTCAAAATCTCATCTAGTCCCATATTATATAGATGTCCAGCTATAAGTGAAAAATATGCAGCGCAAACTACCAGTTTTTTCTTCCGAATGATTGTATACTTGTGGGGTGCCATTCCTGTAGATAGGTATTGGACTATCTCAACAAAGTGATCATCAACCTTTCTAATGGCCAAAAACTATGCATCTGGTAGTGTATCCTCCAAACCTGTAGGTTCCTCTCCATGTTCTAACCTAGACAAGTGGTCAGGTCCCTTTTTCATTCTCCATGGCTTGACCACAATCTCAAAGTCATATTCCTGGAATAACAGTAGCCATCTGCATATTCTTCCCCCCAACATTGGCTTGTTGACTAATTATTTCAGCGCAGAGTGATCAGTGAACATCTTAAAATTCCCTCCCAACAAGTAGTGTTGAAACTTCTGTAGCGCATACACCATAGTTAAACCTTCTCTTTCAGTGGTAGTGTATTTTATCTCTGATGTAGATAGCTTCCTGCTAGAAAAGGCTAGCGGGTGGTCAATATCTCCTGCTCCTGGTTGTGCTAACACTACTCCTAATGCAATGGATGAAGCATCGACATGGACTTTGAATTCCTTACTCCAATCTGGGAAAACCAGAATAGGCACAGTAACCATTTTTTGTTTTAGTGTGTTGAAGCTCTGTTGACATTCCTCTGACCATTGAAACTGACGATCTTTCTTTAAAATATTTTCCATTTGTGTTTTTATCTATGCATATCCCTTGATAAACTTCCTATAGTATCCAGTATGTCCCAGTGTAGTGCGCAGTTGTCTAACCAAAGTAGGGGGAGGTAGATCAACAATGATGGCGATCTTGGAAGGATCTACCAACAACCCCTGCTTACATACAATGTGTCCCAGCAATACTCCAAAAGGTGACAGTAAAATGCACTTCTTCGGGTTAAGGGAAATCTTGCATTGCCTGCACTTATCCAACATTAGTCTCAAACATTCAATATGGTTTTTCAATAAGATAAAGATAGTCCAATCATCATAATATGCTTCCAAAACTTTATGTAAAAACTCCTTGAATGCTTCGACCACCACTCTGGAAAAGATGGTTGGTGCATTCTTCAATCCGAAAGGCATCACAATGTACTAGAAAGAACCATATTCTGTGGCAAATGTGGTCTTATGGTGATCTTCCTTATCAATCCTGATCTGGTGATAACCTGAAAATCCATCTATGAAGGAGTAAACTTCATGTCCTCCTACATTATCTAACACTTCGTCGGTAAAGGGTGTAGGGAATGGATCATGTAAGCATGCGTCGTTTAGTTTCCTTAAATCTACACAAATTTTGATCTCTCCTGTCTTCTTATCTTGGACCACCATAGGGCTAATCCATTCTAATTCTTCAACAGGTTCTATGATTCTTGCTTCCAACATTTTATCTAGTTAGATCCTAAACTTCTACTTATACTTGGGATTCAGTCTATAGGGTCTATGCTTGACTGGCCTTGCATCTGGTTTCAAAGGGATCTTCATTTCTCCCATGGTCCATTTAATTCCCTTCATGTCTGTGACCTTGGTTGGAAACAAGTCTTGATATTCATGTAGTAATTATGTAATCTTATCAATAGTGGCATTATCCCAATAATATCCAACGTTGGCCAACTTAGGTGCTTGCTCTATTCCAATATTAACTTTCTTGATTTTGATTAGTTGCCCAATGAAAGGTAGTTCAATCCCCGGTCCTTCTATGTCTATATGTCCTTTAGTTTCTGCGATGTTCACATTCCTAGGATCATCATCTTCATTAGCATTGATATTGTAACAACCCTGTAATTTATGAAGAGGGGCAGTCCACTCATCTTCTTCTTTCTCCAAAGGGAGGTTAGGTGCCTCCTCAAAGACTTTCTGTCTTACAACTTGTAAATCCTGATCTACTGTGGGATACTGACGTTCAAATAAAAATGTAGCTATAAAGTTCTAGGTCATACCGTACCAATCGAAAGTGGTGAGGCGCAGTTTTGCTTGAAGATACCAGTTGATGAGCATAGTATCCAAAGTGTTAATGAACTAATGCACCCACTGCTCTTTAGGAATGTTGCTCCATGCCTCCTCACAACTCTGCACATGGTCCTTTGGATAGCTCTGACCTATGTATCAAACTTCGCACCCTTTGACTTGTTTTGAAAAGTGCAATGTCATCAAAGTGAGACATTGGACCCACTCCATGATGTTCTTATTGTGTGTTCCCCACCATCTTGTTGGCATTGCTTTCAAGGCTTCATCCAGTACCAACAACCTTTCTGTGCCAGTCCAACTAAATTCCCTAGTCAATTTGGCACATCTCCACGCATAATATTCATACATTTTCTTATGCCAATTCTCCAGTGCTTCTTCGAAGTCTGATGAGCATGCGCTTTCACTTCTCCAACTCAAATTCTCGTCTGCAATAGGATTGATGTAATCATGTTGTCTCTCTATCAATTTGTATATATTCTCTAGTTCATAATCATGGTCTTCTTCTCTGATAGGTTTTGTGTATTTGCGACCTTCATCGGGATCAAGGGGTGCAATGACCCTAAGGCCATCACCTTCAAATGTCATTCTTATTTTCTTTAAGTCAACGACAGTTGAATTGTTGAAAGCCCAATAAATTCCTAACAGCGCAGGATAAGGACAGTTATCATGAACTATCTCAATCACTTTGAAGTCTGCAAACGTCCTTACTCCGTCGATGTCCACGTGGACATGCTCTAGTCTTCCAAAGGGGCTTACTGCCTACTGATTAGCCATCCTAAGTCTGATAGGGGAGTAAATCAACTTAGGTTTTCCCATCAGTGCCCAGGTCTGCTTTGTCATAACATTGACTTCTGATCCCAAGTCGAGGACCACATAATATATGTCTTAGTATCCAATCTGAACATTGAGGTGTAGTTCCTTGTTTGTTCTCTTTTCCATGATACTGGGTTCACATCCCTAGTCAACATAGGTTCTATTCTCCCTATCTCATACTGTCTGATCAAGTGTTGTAGTTATTGTATGACTCTTTCATCGTTAATTAAATCAATAAATGTATACAAGAAGCCTACAAGCTTGCTTACCTCTTTATCTTCTCCAGGTGATGCAGACTGAGCGAATTCCAGAGGCATCCCACATTCTCTCAATTATGGTTGTACCTTCAATGAAGAAGCATGTTCTCCTCCAAATTCTCTTCTTGCCTCTTCAAATGTTTGCTTCTCCTTCCTTGGATCAAACAACTGTGTTTTCTCTACAGCTCTGTTGATCCTAGATTCCTTTGTAGTCTTTTCTGGAGTCACCATGTCTTCTCCTGGAACAACGCCTCCTCTCATGATAACAGCGACTCTAGGATCCTCTCCATGAGGTTCAGCTGATATTAATTGGACCTGATGGTTTCCTCCTCGTCTCTCCTGAAGTTTCGCTAAATATGCTAGACAATTCTCAATAACGTGTTCAAATGAGTTGCAGTAGCTACAAGTGGTAAAGGGTTCTGACAGTCCCTTTCCAAATGACCCAGTTGGGCATAGTTATAACAAATGATCTGACCTTGACCTCGACCCATGCCTCCTCCTCCTCCTCTTCCTCTGTATCCACCGCGAGGGTTGAAGTTTCATCTTCCTAGGGAATTAAACTGTGTAGTATTTCCCCCTACTGTAATTCTCCTTGAATCCTATATGTATCTCTTGACTTTTCGTGCAAGAGTTCATAAGCCCTACAATCCTTCTCATCATGCCCCACAGATTTACAAAATGTGCAGTAAAGGTTGGTAGGTGTCTGGACATATTTTTGCATGTAATAACATTCACCAGGGCGATGTCTAGTTCTACATACCTCGCACCAGGGTAGGGTAACCTGCTTCAAAGGGCTCGGAGCTCCAAAGGCCAAGTATTCATTAAATAGGGGACATTGCTCCTTGTCATGGCCCTCTCATTTGCATCAGATACACCAGATGTCTTCTCTTTTATCTTTTCCCTTTTCTTTCTTCATATCTTTGACCTAGTAAATGATATAAAAAATTAAAATTAAAAGTCTATTGGATGTAACTTAGGTATTGGATGTAGCTTGGGTGGTTGGGTGAAATGATTATCATCCTTTTCACTTATATTCAAATCCTTAAAGTCATATGTTTGTGAACAACATGAAAAAAAAAAAAAAAATTATTTATTTATTCTTATTTTAAGTAAATGATGATGATGATGATTAACGTCCACTAGGACCGAATTGGTCTATTGGACCTTAAGAGGGTAAGTGATTACTTGTGGTTCTTTAGAATTTTATTTATGTGCTTGAAAAGCATTAAGAGAAGCTTTCTAAGATCACCATCGTTTTGTTGAGTTAATAGGTTAGGAAGGTTGGTAGTGTGACAAATATTTTGAAAATGAGATCTATTCTAGGTATAGGTTGGACAATCTAAGAGAAAGTATTTTTCATATTCAACCTTCTTAGTGTCATAAATGTGACACACTCTTTCATCCCATGGATTTTTAGGAATTGACCAACGCCCAGTTTCACTATGGAGCTCGTGATAATTTTCTCTTATCTTACCAATGCTTATTTTTTTCTTAACACTTGTCAAAACAAATAGATAATTTTGATCTTCTAGATTAGGGTTTATTACATGGTTATAATACCTTAACTTTATTTTTTCCCCTAACTCTTTATCACACCACATTTTCTCCTTAAATTTTGATTTGATGATATTTTTAATAGTATCTTTATTCTGCAAAATGGTGTCTTCCATGATTCCCCAATAGTTTATCCAAGACTAGGCATCTTTATGCCATCCTCGCTTGAGTCGATGGTGGTTACGACTCAATTTTGAACCAATTTTAGGAAGCCTATTGTTATCACTGAAATTTCGTCCGCACATGGCGACAAGAACTCTGCATCGTCAAAACAGGAAAAAAGTCATTCATGGCACAACATTAATTCCTCAGCATTGCAAAAGGGTCAAAAAACTATACAAATGACCAAAAAATTGAAAGGTGCTTTACATCCTCTGGGCGTGTGCGCATATGCGCGTAACAGCAATGTACAAAGCA
>ML781704.1:549944-565758 GCA_009831015.1 Picea engelmannii | reverse complement strand
ATTTGGATTTTGTATGAATAAGTTATGATTGTTTTACCCGGAACACTTGTTTATTGACTAGCTTCAGGATTGATCACAAGCCCTATCTTCCACAGAGTGTATCTCCATAATTATAGAGAATCAAGAGCTGAAATTTTTACCAGAGGTACATTGATATGTCTTCTCAATACCATAGCAATTTCACCATCTAAATCCTTCCAGAAAAAAAAGTTATAGCAAAAATGGTAAGATGACCTGAAAATAACATACCTTAGAACACATCACCAAAAGACTTCATCCTCCTTTGAAATCCGGCCTTCTTTTACTTCTTATTCCCTCTAAAATTCGACTTGTATCAAATGAATGTATAATTATGTTTATTTATACCATTTATGTCACTTCCTTTTAACATTAGGGCCAACCTCACACTTTCTTATTTTGTAATTCTTTTCTTTAATTATCTTCAGGGCCTACATGTACAATTCACTTTTTCATCTTCAAAAATTCATTTCTCCTCAACCATGAGGATCCACGTGATGTGCCACATACCACCGGAAACAAAATTATGTATACTATCCATCCATGGGTGTTGTATCTACATGTGCATTTTCCTTCATGTCCAAATACCTTCATCAATCTTGCGGTCCAAAACCCATGACTAGGGTTGACATCAATGACAACAACCAATCTTCCAACAGGACACCATGTCAATGGAAAAAACTCGGACATGGCTTCCAAGAGATATTCACTTGACAGAAGAAGAACACTCTAGAAGTAACACATGTCGAGGGTCACGATAGAGGTAAGTGTTACACCTCAAAATCACTCACTTCAATAGTGTCGCAAGTGTCGTCATTACAAGTGTTGTAAGTGTTGCATCTTGTTCGCAAGTGTCGCATTTTGACCACGAGTGTTGCAAGTGTCACAAACATCATACTACCATCTTGCCTATGTTTTTCCTCTAATGACATCATAAAGACACTTAAGACACCTCAAAGACTAGTTTTGAAGAAGAGAAATCAGTTGACAGGGAGTACAAGGCTTTTGCCACTGAAAGAACCACTCAAAAAATGGATTTTGGAGAGGAGCGCTCTCCTACCCACTGTCAGGGAGTGCTAGCACTCCCTTGGCCTCTTTGTGGGAGTGTTTGAGCACCTTGTGAACCCTTTTTGGGGAGCGCTACCCTTTCTGAGTGAATTTTTGGTTTGTTGGAGGAAATCAGGGGACAATCCCCTCAATATTTGAAGGTAGTTAGATTTGAATAGAAGGTCAAGGCATGATCTTAGGGAAGATCCTCAACTGAAGGAGAATAATCCTCAACTTATCCCAAATATCTCTCAAGTGGTTGGGCCTCTCCAAAGTTATATAAGGAGGCCTTATCATGGTGAAAGGTACGTGAAAAAGATTGGAGGTATGAAACCTATGATCTCATAGGCAACATACAAAGACAGTAGAGACTAGAGACTGATACCAAACTTATGATCCTATAAGTGGTATGAACAGAAGAGATTAGAGATGTGACACTTATGATCTCATAAGTGATATATCATCAAAGAAATCAGTGTATATTACTTGAGCAAAGGGGTTGGACAAGGAGAATTGGAAGAAGTTGTTGCACCTTCATCAAAGGATTGTAAGTACTTTTACTTGTTCTCATCAATATATCAATGTTTGGCCTGTTTCTTTCAAACTTATGCTTGTTCCACATGAGTTTCTCTGTAGTAGATGGATCTATATTTGAGCTAATCGCAGTAGAGTAGGAAGTCCATTGTATCTTTGTTTGTTCTACAGGACCTATCAGGGAGCTCAAGATCGAAGCTTAGCCTGGACTTTTCAAGGACAAACGTCGTTAATAAGGTACATATCTTTATTTTTATCCTTTGCATATTAGCTTGATTAGACCTAAAAGGATGTCAGTGTCCATGTTAAGCACTTTTTTGTCTTTGTCTTAGCAGTCTAGAGACCAAGAGGGAATCCACTTGTCTGCAGGAGGATTCACCTGTAACAGAAATTGGCGACTCCACTGGGGAGGAGCTTTGATTTTTGTTTCCATTCCCAGATCTTGTTTTGGCCCTTTTCCCACTCATTTGACCTTCTCCATATTGTCTTTTTTATTCTTAGATTTGTTTTATTGCCTCTTTATTTCATCATGATCACCTTGATTGATTGATATTTCTTGATTTTTTGAGTTTCTAGGCATTTTTCTAAACTTTTGAAGCAGAGCGCTCCCCTGCCCTTGATATCAAAGCGTTAACACTCCCTGGTGGTCTTACATAGAACGTTGGAACACTCTGGTGCCCCTTACACCAGAGCGCTACCCCCTTTTCTGTGAAATATCCTCTAGGTTTTCAATTTCTGGGTTCAGTTTTTGTTTTTAGCACTTGCTCAGAGTATCATACTCTCAGTACATCTTTGTCATTGACCTTCAACACCTTATTTCTAAGAATTCATCCTCTTTTGTTTGGGAATTTGACATTTTATTTCTTTACTTTGCAATAACTCTTTGTCCTTGACGATTTGGAGTCAATTTGTCATTTTCTTCTCATTTATCTGAGTGAGTGAAAACTTTGTAAGGAGTTTCAAAGGTCTTTTACACTTTTCTTTTTGATCTTTGAGTCATCTTGTCCAAGCTCTTTTTCCTTCCTTTTGATTTTTTGGTTTTCTGTTTCTTGTTTGATCACAACAAGGGTGTATTTTTGTTTATGTGAAGTTTGCTTCTAGATTGCTTAAATCCCACAACTCTTGAAGTCTGATTAGCATAGGAAGCTTTACATCTACTGGTTATCAGTCACATATAAACATTTTAGCATTGTATTGGATTCCTTATTGGGGACTATTGCATGAGGTCATTGCATCTTAGTGTTTGAAAGTGAAAGGAAAATCCTTCTCCTTCCCTTAACTAGACATTCATTGAAAGAAAAGACTGCTTATCATTTCTTATGCATGTTTTGGGAACTGAGTCACAATATCATTAGTTTTCACTCTCATACACCTCTGAGTAAACAACAGCCACTAAAATCAACGCTTAACTAAAATTTATCAGAATTTTTACATCTTTGTTAGCAAACCTACATTAGTTTAAGGTGTAGGGATTTGGAATAGGTTGAAAGGATAACTTTCCAAATCTATCAAAAAAACTTAGCATCTTGCGATGGGGAGAGAAAGTATAGGCTTTCTGGGATCCCCCTCTCACACAAGGGTTATGCATGAGGTCACATTCGAGAGAGCTACGGAGATTATCCTTTCGTGGTTTGACTGTTCGTTGTAGTCAGATCGTATATTGGGGGTCACTTGAGGGTACACCCACGATTATGTGTGGGAGCCTCTTGAGTTGATTTAGGACTTGTTATCCTTCCCATACATTCCGACTGGACTATGAACTGTACCTGCCTAGGGGCTGACTGTGAGTTTGTGACCTTAGTAGCCATAATCTTTAGGGTCTTACACGAGGTGACGGTGAAGGGAAGTCTCACTGTACCTGGAACAGACGTTGGTCAAACTCAATCGAGCTCCTTGGAGGGTAAATCCACAATTACTGCATGGAAGCTTACACCAAGGCGTAAGTCTGTTAAACAGGTTGCCAACATAACTGATCGACCTGCTCTATCCTTGCCTCTTCCTATTTTGATCTCGTGATTTTAGATTTCATCACCAACTAGTGGTTTCATTGTGGGAAGTTTTGTTTGATTGTTTGCTTCTCAGATTCATAGCGTGTGTTGTTTGTGTCGCTTAGTCAACCTTAGGTCGAGTCAGTGTTAATGGCATCAAATCCTGAGAGTACCAATTCAGGAACCCCTTATCCCGGGGAACCTTACACCTTTCCTTCTTTTGGAAACTTTGGTCCTCCATACATTGCCACACTGAGTCTTCCGGGACTCACCATCGAATTACTAGTTTGGTTGTTTCCCACTCTGGTGATCTCGAATCCTCCCAGTGTTTCAACTACACCTAATACTTCATATGTCAGTACACCACCCACACATCAACCTCATGTCGACTTTTCGTCTTCTTCACCCATTAAGTCTCCTTCCCTTTCTCCTTCTTCATCTAGTGAAATCTCTAAAGCAAGTAGCCAGGTTGATCAGAAGAAGAAGAAATGGAAGGAGAAGAAGAAAAAGAACCCACAAAGAACCAAGGCTCCAACAACATCAAATGTTGGATCCAAGCAACCGGCTATTGTTAATAGTACTGGGAGTGTTGACGAGGTCAACAAGTTAAAATAAAGAATCTGAAACCAAATTCCCTTGCAGTCTTTGTAAAGGTGACCACTTTCTAAGGGATTGCCCTAGTATTCCCAAGGTCTTAGAAATGTGGTCCTCCACGTCATCAGCCTATGCTAGACATGTTGGTGATGCCCCGTCAACTAGTGACGTTCAAGTTGGTAAGAAGAAGACAACTGTCAAATTCCCTTGTATGTTATGAAAAGGTGATCATTATTCTCACCTTTGTCCTCACATGGATGAGGCTTCTTCTCTTTTAGTAAAGCTTCAACTTCCAGCTAGTTATCGTAGGATTTCCCCCAACCCATCATTAGTTGATGGAATGGTCAATCTGGTTCCATATCCGGTCAATCCGATTGATCAGGTGGTCAATCTAGTTTCATCCTCGATTGAACCACTCACCAAAGTAGTTGATCCAACTCCTTCATCGATCAACCCTTCTTTTCATCTGAAAAGTGAAACCCAAGTGACTGATCCAGTTTCTTCCTCGGTCAGTCCCACCCTTCATCCGAAGAGTGTTAAAGTGGTCGATCTAGTTCTGTCATCGGTCGATCCCACTTGCTACTTGAGGAGTGCCAAAGTGGTCGATCTGGTTCCGCCACCGATCGATCCCACTCATCCAAAGAGTTCCAAAGTGACTAATCTAGTCCCTTCCTCGGTTAGTCCCACCCTTCATCTGAAGAGTGCCAGTGTGGTCGATCCAATCCCATCATCGGTCGATCCTACTCTCCCTCTAGAGAATAAACCCGATATTACTCACATTTTTCTCGTTGATACAGGATCTACCATGCTAGGGGGCATTCCTCCTTCTCCTGCGAAACCCTCTCCAAGTAATGAGGCCATCCTTTTTGATTGGGGTGTGCTAACTGGACCTCATCTTCCCTCTCACATTCCTTTCCAGATTACATTACAGGTTTGTGGTCGGGACATTCCTCAAACGTTGATAGATGAAGGTGCGTCCGTTAGTATTTTGTCCTCTGTTGCTTGGCACGCTTTGGGTTGTCCTCGGCTTGTGTCGGTTACACAGAATCTGTTAGCTTTTAACAGAAGAACCAGTCAACCTTTAGGGACCCTTCCTCAGTTTTCCGTAACTTTGGGAGGGAAAATTGTTTTTATTGATGTCATGGTATTCCGAGACCCCTTGGATTTCGCTTTACTCCTTGGGTGGGATTATGTCTATGTCATGAAAGCTATTGTGTCCACTCTTTTTCGTGTGATATATTTCTCGCATGAAGGGAGAATGGTGACTATTGACCAACTTTCGTTCGTTGTTCATGATTGGATTACCTCCCTAAATGGTTCTTATATGACGACAGTATCACCCCTGCCACATGTTAATTATGTGGCATTATCTCTCATGCCTTCAACTTCTGATGATTTGGATCTGGTAGTTGACATGGTGATCTCTTCGGTAGGGCTATTGGAGCCTGATCTCCTTACCCCTGTCATGGCCCTCGACATGTGTTCCTTCCTGAGTGATTTTATTCCATCCAGTGAAGATCTCTTGGAAGCCATGAACAAGTTTTGTCCCTTGACATGGTTTCCTTATAGAGCGTTATTCTCTTGGAATCCATGATCAAGGAGAGTCCATAGCATAGTTTCTCTTCTCTGTAGCAAGCTCGTTAAAAAATGAAACAGAAGCTTTGAGCATAGTTTTCCTCTCTGTCGCAAGCTCGTTAAAAAATGAAACAGAAATCTGGGGATTGAACCTGAAACCCTGAGCATAGTTCTTTTCCTGTGTCAAGCTCGTTAAAAAATGAAACAGTCACCTCTCTTGAACCTTCTTGAGCTTGAAATCAGAAAACCATGCTCAAAGCTGGTTTCATTTTTTAACAAGCTTGAAATCAGAAAACCATGCTCAAAGCTCTTTTTGATCATGGCTTCCAAGAGGACAATGCTCTGGAAGGACATTGTGTCAAGGGACAAAACTCGGACATGGCTTCCAAGATATCTTCATTGGACAGAAGAAGCATGCTCTGGAAGGAACACATGTCGAGGGCCGCGATAGAGGTAAGTGTTACACCTCAAAATCACTCACTTCAATAGTGTCACAAGTGTCATCATTACAAGTGTTTTAAGTGTCCCATCTTGTCCGCAAGTGTCGCATCTTGACTGTAAGCGTCGCAAGTGTCACAAACATCATACTACCATATTTCCTATGTCATGCCTCTAACGACATCATAAAGACACTTAAGACACCTC
Source organism: Picea engelmannii (assembly GCA_009831015.1). Lineage (NCBI taxonomy): Eukaryota > Viridiplantae > Streptophyta > Pinopsida > Pinales > Pinaceae > Picea > Picea engelmannii. Next base: position 559,357 of record ML781704.1, on the reverse strand, counting down.
AAAGACTAGTTTTGAAGAAGAGAAATCAGTTGACAGGGAGTACAAGCCTTTTGCCACTAAAAGAACCACTCAAAAATGGATTTTGGAGAGGAGCGCTCCCCTACCCACTGTCAGAGAGTGCTAGCACTCCCTGGGCCTCTTTGGGGGAGTGTTTGAGTGCCCTATGCACCCTTTTGGGGGAGAGCTACCCTTTCTGAGCAAATTTTTGGTTTGTTGGAGGAAATCAGGGGACAATCCCCTCAATATCTAAAGGTAGTTGGATTCAAATAGAAGGTCAAGGCATGATCTTAGGGAAGATCCTCAACTGAAGGAGAAGAATCCTCAACTTATCCCAAAGATCTCTCAAGTGGTTGGGCCTATCCAAGGTTATATAAGGAGGCCTTCTCATGGTGAAAGGTACATGAAAAAGATTGGAGGTATGAAACCTATGATCTCATAGGCAACATACAAAGAAAGTAGAGACTAGAGATTGGTACCAAACTTGAGCAAAGGGGTTGGACAAGGAGAACTGGAAGAAGTTGTTCCACCTTCATCAAAGGATTGTAAGTACTTTTACTTGTTCTCATCAATATATCAATGATTGGCCTATTTCTTTCAAACTTATGCTTGTTCCACATGAGTTTGTCTGTAGTAGATGGATCTATATTTGAGCTAATCTCAGTAGAGTAGGAAGTCCATTGTATCTTTGTTTGTTCTACAGGACCTATCAGGGAGCTCAAGATCAAATCTCAGCCTGGACTTTTCAAGGACAAACGTCGTTAATAAGGTACATATATTTCTTTTTCTCCTTTGCATATTAGCTTGATTAGACCTAAAAGGATGGCAGTGTCTATGTTAAGCACTTTTTTGTCTTGGCCTTAGGAGTCTAGAGACCAAGAGGGAATCCACTTATCCGCAGGAGGATTCACCTGTAATAGTAAGGAGGTCAGGCTCCAATAGCCCTACCGAAAAGATCACCATGTCAACTACCGGATCCAAGTCAGAATAAGTTGAGCTTATAGTGAGGGGCTCATTTGCATTGGCAATTGAAGGCATGGGAGACAACGCCACATAATTTACCTGTGGCGGGGGTGATACCGTCTACATATAAGAATTGTTTAGGGAGATCATTAAGTTGATGGTCAAGTTAGGGCCAAAAAATGAAAGTTGATCAATAGTCACAATTATTCCATCGTGAGGGAAAGATATCACACGAAAAAGAGTGGGCACGATAGCTTTCATGGCATAGACATAATCTCGCCCAAGGAGTAAATTGAAATCCAAGGGGTCTTGGATTACCATAACATCAATAAAGACAATTTTCCCTCCAAAAGTTACAGGAAACTGAGAAGGACTCCTAAAGGGTGACTGGTTCTTCTGTTAAAAGCTAACAAATTCTAGGTAACCGACACAAGCCGAAGATAACCCAAAGTTTTCCAAGCAATAGAGGACAATACTAATAGACGAACCCTCATCTATCAGTGTCTGAGGAACATCCCGACTACAATCTTGTACTGTAATCTTGAAAGGAATGTGAGAGGGAAGACGAGGTCCAGTTAGCGCACCCCAATAAAAAAGGATGGCCTCATTACTTGGAGGGGGTTCCATGGGAGAAGGAGGAATTCCCCCTAGCAGGGTAGATTCTATATCAATGAGAAAAACACGAGCACATTAGGTTTACTCTCTAGCAGGAGAGTAGGATCGACTGATAATGACATCAAATCGACCACTTGGGCTTCATTCTCCAAGGAAAGAATAGGGTCGACAGGTGGAAATAGATCGACCATTGGGCTTTCACTCTCTATCAGGAGAGTGGGTTCGACCGAGGATGGGCTTGGATCGACCACTTTGTCAACTGGTTCAACGAAGGATGTGACCAGATTGACCACATGATCAACTAGACTAACCGATGAAGGGACCGAATTGATCATACCGTCAACTACAGGAGGGTTGAGAGAAAGATTATGATAAGAAGCTAGAAGTTGAGGTTGTGAAATAGTCATGTCTTCCATTAATTTCGAGGCTTCATTCATACGAGGGAAAAGGTGAGTTAGATGACTCCCTTTGCATAACATACACAGGAACTTGACTTTACTTTTCTTCTTACCAACTATATCGTGACTAGTTGACAGGAGGTCATCAACATGTTGTTCAGAGGTCGACGACGTGGACTGGCAAGGAGTTGTAGACCATGATTTTAAGAACTTGGATAGACCAGGGCAATCTTTAAGAATATGGCTACCCTTACAAAGCCTACAAGGGTATTTGGGCTTACGGGTTTGGGTTGTCTTGTCACCATCAAAACTCTCAACACGATTATCAATAGCTAGTTGTATCCCAACATGTCTGGCAGTGGTTGGAAGTTTGGACCCTTGCTTATTTTTCTTCTTCTTCTTCTTATCCATCGAGTTACTAGCTTCAGAGCTTTCACTCAACGAAGAAGATGAAACAGAAGAAGGCCTTGCAAGTGGAGAAAGTGAAGAATATCTTACTAGTGAAGAAGGCGAAGGATCAACATGAGGTTGATGTTCTTGGGGGGAAGTGCTTACAAACGAAGCACTAGCTGCATTCAAGATTACCTGAGTAGAAAACAACCATACTGTTAATCCAATTGTTAGACCTGGAAGGCTCAAAGTAGCGATGTGAGGAGGACCAATGTTTCCGTAAGAGGGAGAAAAAAAATGTCCCCCTGGAAAAGGGGTTCCTTCATTGGTCATTCTGGGAAAATATGTCATTAAATACAAATCCAATCTAGAGTCTTCTAGGGAAAACAAACATCACACGCTAAAAGTCTAGTAGGAAAACAAGCAAACAAAACATTCTTACGATGAACGCACTAGTTGGTGATGAAATCCAACATCGCGCGAACAATGTAAGAAGGGGTTGAGATAGAGCGGGTGGAAAAGTTACGTTGATGACCTGCTTAACAGACTTACACCTTGGTGCAAGCTCCCACACATAATCGTGGGTATACCCTCCAAGGAGCTCGAGTGAGTTTGGCCAACGTCGATTCCAGGTACCATGAAGACTTTCCCCTCCACAGTCACCTCATGTAAAAACCCTAAAGAGATAGGCCACTAAGGTTACCAATTACTACAATGATGCCTGGGGAAACAGTCAATAGTTTGATCCACGTGCAAAGGCAGGGTATCTAGCCTGAAACCAACTCGAGAGGCTCCCACACATAATCGTGGGTATAGCCTCAAGTGACCGCCAATAATACGCGCAATCTCTACACCAAGATCAACAAAGCAAGGTGAGTAACTCTGCCAGTCTTAATGCGACCTCAAGTTTGACCCTTGTGTGAGAAGGGCTTCCCAAGACAAAATGTAGCAAGTGGATTCGAATGCTCCCTAACTCAAGATTCTATGTTTTTTTGCAGCTTTGGAAAGTTATCTTTCACACCTATTCCAAAGCCCTACAACTAATATAATGTAGGTTTGCTACCAGAAAATATAAAAATGTCTAATCATTTTTTATAAGCGCTTTATCTTAAGGCTATTGTTACTCAAGAGGAAAATGGTATGGACAAAATGATGTTTTAACCAACTCTAAACAATGCAAAGAAATGATAATGAAAATATTTCACTTCGATGAAAGATATATTACGAGAAGGAGAAAACGTTTATCATTCCTAGATGCACAATGTCCCAAATTTTTTATTAAACTCATCAATATCAAGATCTTCAAGAAATGAGCCTAAGAGACTGTACACCAATACATGATTCAAACTTTTTTAAGATTTCAAGATAAAAAATGCCAAAAACCATGCAATTTCGCTACTTCAAATGCAAAGATTCCCCCAATCTAATGCAAAGCAAGAAATTAATTTTTTTTGTTTCAAATATAGATAGATAATCTAGTTAGATGACTCAAAATTTGACTCATGCCAGTATTGGATTCTCCCATAGGGGCTGATTCTAGTTTCATGGCGATCTCCAATGCTTTAGCCTACGAAGCAACCTTATGTTGCATCAGAGGAACTCTGATGTGTGGTAAGAGGGCAGAAATGAACCATTCCTTATTCTTCTTGTCTGGAATCTGAAAACTCAATCGAAATGTCAAGGTCTTAAACCTCTGATCAAATTCCCACACAGATTCAACTACTCTTTGCTTGATTTCTTTTAGCTTTGTAATGCACTGCGACTCCAACTTGGGTTTCTTGAATTCTACACTCAACGCAGTCTTGATATCGTTCATTGGTTTAGGTTGTACAGTTCCTTTAACAAACTTCATGTACCACCTCAATGCGCGGTCTCTCATGGTAGTAATAAAATGAACTCTCTTAATAGCTTCTTCATTGACTTTCTTAATACTCCATACAGCTTCGCATAAGAACCAGTGTTGATCATGATCTTCAGATCCATCTCCTCTAAAAATAGGTAGCCTCATTCCATCTGCCATATATCTTCCTAGGTTACTTGACTGAGTATGTACTAAACTTCTAGTAACAGTTCTCTGAGTGCTCTGATATCTCGGACTACTCTGGTCACTTAATGCTGCTAAAACAATAGGGGAAGTAGTAGTACTTACTTCAACGGTAGGCGTAGTCCCTAAATTTATTGATCCTTCTTGGTGAGGTTCTTCAGTCTTCCTCTCCTCTATCCTAGAGAACTCTGAATATTCCTCGTTCAATAATTCTTCTCCATTGTAGAACCCTTCATCCTGTGCCAGTAACTCATGATTCTACTCAAACAGGTTCACCAGAGGGACCTCTCTAAAAGATCTCCCACTGCGCATATGTCAAACCTCTGTGTCATTGTCGATGTCTGAGTTTTTGAACATTAGCTTTTCAATCCGACCGATTACTGTATCTTCAAGATGTTCTTCTCATGCAATAACATCTTGATCTTCAACTTCAAAAAGTGTAAATTTTTTCCTCTAGGTCCCTTAAAGAAATACCTCTCTGCTTGGCTATATGACTCTACTCTGTCAATAGCACACTCAGTAATGTACCCTCCAATAGTGCTATCAAACCAGTGAGCTACTTCTCTTGACACGGTGTTATCAACTCTCTTGAACTTCTTGATCAGCGCCGACGTCCAAACCACAGGTGGTCTAGGTCTAATTTCAAACTGGGTATCTGCTAATATGGCTAACCACTCGTATAACTCCTTATGGACTCCTCCAAAGAACATCTTATGTATATCAGTAAAGATATACCTTCCAAACCAATCCTCTGTACTAATGCTCGGGTTCTTGTTCTGGGATTCAATGAAGTCCTTCTCTTGTTCTTCTATCCACTTCTGAATTTCTGTCTTCGATGGAAACCACCTTGGCATCCCCTCAAGAAGATCCTGGCACTGGCAATAGAACCATTTGTTGGCATAGGGGCAAACCCATGGTTCAACTTTAACAGTGCACCAAGAAGCCCTAACTACTGGCCGTTTTGGTAACACCTACGGAGCAAATGCAGTCTCACCCAAAGTAGCAATAGGGGGTTGCAGGACACAGGTGTCTACAACTAGAGGAAATGCAGAGTGGATCTAAGACAACAACACACAACAATATAGATATTATTTACCACAATTAAGCTTACTTCACAAGTTATATCTCAGATCTAACACAACAATGCAATAACCGTATAACAAAAATCAAATAACACAACATCAACCATAGAGAACAACAATATATACGTGGTTCGCCCTCTCCCTAGGGCTACGTCCACATAACTACATTTCTTGATATATTATATGAAAACATACAGTGCTATCTGTGCACTTAGCCTGCAGATTTCTCTCTCTTTCTCGTCTTCTCTCTCCTCCCTACGCACCCAACTGCAAGGTTGATATTCGAACCCAGCTGAAGATCTTACAATACAAGAATACTCTCACAACACAATACTCTCCTCACGCAACAATGATAATCACTCAACATCAACAACACAATCCACTTCGAACGAACCCTCCCAGATCTTCTAGACCTTTATTTATACATTACATGACTAATTTCTAGGTGTCAAAACCCTAGATCCCAAAACCCTAGGTGTCTAAAACCCTAGGTCAACTTGACCCCCGTTTTTAGGGCTTCACCAACCTGTCTTTCCTTCTTTTTTGGGAGGTGCTCCAAAGCACTCGTTGATGGCTTTTTCTGCTTGCCAAATTTTCCACGATCCATCTTCTTTGTTGATATGTATTCCTTGATCTTCTCTTTCAATGGATAGCTTTCCCTTACTTCACTCCTTCTTTTTTGCTTCTTTGACCACTTCGACCCATTATCAGTTAATGTGCCTTCCACGCAATTCACACTTCACTCTTCTTCCTTAATCTTCACTTCCTTCCATAACCAAGGGCCAACATGCACATTACATTGTAGCATCTAATACTAGTGCATGAGGATGACCATAGCCACACCAAGCTCTGCAACTTGCGACCTAACCCTCAGTTATACTCCATAAGTCTCCACTATCTCCTCAGCTATACGACCAAAACTGAACATACCAAAGACTCAAGACTCAAAAAGGTTGTCCAAAATAGGCTCTTTTCACCTGAGCTCTATATAAAAAGATTGACACCTCAAAAAGATACCTCCTATCTACCTCATACATTATATTTATACTACAAAATAGGTAAAAACCCTTACATTATGACTCGAAAACCCTAATCCTAAGTGGACTTTACTTGCCAACTTTCCAATTGTCTACCGCGCGGTTGGTATTTGATCCAACCATTCCTTGTGTTGATCTTCCTTCTTTCTCGGCACACTGCTTCCTTTGCCCTTCCGTCGCGCTGGTCTTCCTTCTTTATGGTGCATGTTGCTTCCTTTGGTCCATTCTACCTTGCTTAATATGCTTAACTCCCAAAATTTCCTACTCCAACAGTAGGTAACCTTGAACCCAGCATATGACATCTCCTCATTGGTCGTTGATTGGGGGGTTTCCTTTGTGTTCGACGACAAGAAATCTATTCACACATTAGGATTCTTGCAGTGTCTTGGATTCCATTGGCCCTATTGGTGGTTTCCTCACCTTTATCGACAATCTTCCTCATTGCTTGTTATTCAGAGAGTCTCTTTCATGTACTACTTGCATCTGGTGCATGCGAGAGACACACACGGTCATTGGTTCGTGAACATATTATTCATTCGAGATCCTCCTAATTATCAAGCTATTGATTTGTACCTTGAATTTGATGATGAGAGATGCCTTAATGATCTCCTTTCAGCAGGTCTCCTTCCATCGACTTCAACTCATCTATTCTGGAATCAAGATCTAGAGTCTTATGAGTACCTAGAGGCTTGCAGTCATAAGTGGTCGGTTCTCCCGCCATAAACAGTTGGAATACATCAATGTTTCCTGATCGATGGATTCTTCAAGTGTTCGACCTCAACACCCTTATTCACACTTGTTGAATGTACTCGATACCTTGACACCTACTTTCATTATTGGTGGGTGGTATCACATTTTTAATGGTATACCTTAATGACCGATAATCAAATGAAGTCTCATTGTGTTCGAATTCAACTCCTCTATTAACATAATGTAGACTTGCACCTTCAACGAATAGTGTAGAATACCTCCAGTTTATAGTAGCAACACCCCATATTTTTTGTTGTCTTTCAATGGACCAATGCCTATATGACTTCAATGATCATGGAAGATTAGATTGTACTCCATTGTATACAGATATTTTCGATTGATTTTGAGACTAGACTCCACTATTTCTTGTTCGTGACTATGAAATCCTATGGCATATATCCACTTTGTATTGCCTATTCATGGCCATGAACAACTATGTGATATATATCCACATGGATCTGCAGTGTAATTTAGATTGGCAACCATGTGTACAAAGTCATTGTGAATTGTAATATTCTCGTGAGTAACTAGTACTTCCAACTAAGTCTTCCTTACTCCACTTCTAGGAATTATAATGTATTTCGGCCATCGCAAATACTCCTCTAACCTCACACATTAGGGGGCAACTGTTATAGAAAAATTTTCCTCACTACATGCATCTTGCTTGGATGGCCTTCCATTTCCCTCTACAGACCTCACCTCCCCCTTTTTTGTGCACTTTATAGCTAAAATTCATATTTTTATAGATGTATGTGACCTACTAGTTATGAAACACACGTACATACATGAGTTTCTCCATTATATCCTGCATACATTGGGTTTGAGGCTCAAAAAATAAAATTGTGCCCGGTTTCCATGCCATGTCACAAGATTTGTGATCCTTGACCTTCCATATACTGGAAACACTCTGAATCGACCCTTAAGTTCCATTTGGAGCTATAAATTGAGCTATATCCAACCCTTGAGGAGAGATCATCATGATATTGAGAGCAAAGACACTCTGGAGCAATTTCACCTCAATTGAGTCTGCATCCCTTTGTCCTTGAAAGTATGAACTTCTTGTGTTCGGCCCCCAAGCTCTTCTTATCTTGTGATGGAGAATTTTATTGACTCCTACTTGTGAGCTTACCTTTGTGGAGGATTGAAGTGGTGGAGGCTGTTAAATTTTAATTAAAATAAAGTACCAAGGCAAGTGTTTCTCTTCCCTAGGCGCCTAAGGGGGAGAAATTGCCGAATATGGGTCTTAGTCAAATTAATTTATGAGATGCAAATTAAAATATAACTTTATGATTAAAGTGAGGGTGAGTGAAGAGACACCAAATCTCAGCCACCCATCTAATCTAATCTCAGCCATTAGTTTAGAAAACTCCTCACCTTCCCTCATGAGGTTGATTAAGGCAAGTGGGCACACCCATTCTTGGGTAAGAAGTTGAAGAAATCTTGGTGAGAGGCCAAGAGGCTCTTGGTGAGATGCCAAGAGCAAGAAGAAGCAAGAGACTCTTGGTGAGATGCCAAGAACAAGAAAGTTGCATCATTCTTGTTGAGAGAACAAGAGAGAGCAAGAGAGAGGTCGAGCTGAGAAAAGAGACAGCATTTGATAAAGGAGAGAATGCATCCCAAAGCAAAGAGAAGTACAGATTTCAGACAGCAAGGAAGAACAGGCCGTACCGTACGGATTTGTGGAGGTCATACAACATGTAATGTGCACAGAAATTGAGGAGGACAGCAGCTGCAATTTCTGAGAGTATTGGCATGCATTCCAAGGCTGCCATACAACATTTGTTGGCACAGAAATTGAGGTAACTGCTGTAATATATTTCTGATTGTATTTCCGTACAGTCTGTACAATCTTAGCAGAGTTTTGGCACGAATTTCGTGGCATTCCGTACAACATTAATTGTCATATAGTTGTACGAATTTCTGGTTCAGAAATTGAGGAGCAAAGCTACAGGAATGTCCAGATAAGTTTGTGTAAATATCTGAAGATGAATATCTTGTAAAAGAATTTCTCAGAAGCTCATAAATAATACAAAGCCCTCTCTAACTGGTTTTCCCCTTGTGGGTTTTTCCAGGGTCGAAGTTAGACCGAATATCTTTGTGTCTATATTTTCTGAGTTTTGCATATTGCTGATATTTT